>KE372646.1:311910-324263 GCA_000418225.1 Zizania latifolia | reverse complement strand
TCCGGATTGTTTCACCGCTGTGTGTAGTGGCAGCATTCCTGTTGTTCCAATTCAGTAATAAGGATGCCTATAGAAGAGTTGATGTCACCATCACCGATGTCTTATTTGTTGGTGCCCTCATCTCGGAGGTTTTAGCATCCATCAGGGTTGCAGGGTCATCCTGGGCATGCGTGTCCTTGCGCTTGCGGGGATGGCGCCGCCTGTTCAATTCAGTCATGTGGCTACGCCGGAATCTCAAGGCGGGAAACAGGAGGAGGACGGGCATGGACTCTCTTGGGCAGTTAAACATGATAGAGCTCTGGACTACTACTGAAACGATCGACATGAGCGGCAAGATTGCCAGTGCAATGGGTCTCTACGACTGGTGGATCATGCTGCATTACTCAACAGTCGTCTCCATCTCACAAGACATCAAGGATTTCGTGGTGAAAGAGATCTGGAACAAGCCAAGCGAAGAGGTGTTGAGCAATTCAAAGGGCAGGTGGACACTTGAGCGTATGAGGATAGATTGGGATCTCCAATGGACGATCGAGATCATTGACTTGGACCATACCATCCTTATGTGGCATATTGCCACAGATCTTTACCTCGCCAGCTGCAGCGACGACATCCAAGGCAGTGCTGATGATATGATCATGAAAAACACGATTAGGACGCTTTCCAACAACATGATGTTCCTCCTTGTGGCACACCCCGACCTTCTGCCCAGTGTCGTCGACCACGACAATTACAAGGAGACCTTCCACCAGTTGACTGCTCTGTGGCCTGATTGTTCAAATGAGGATGAGAGGATGAACACTAATGCAGCCTTCAGAGTTAACAGAATAGTCGAGTCGGAACTCGCGCCTAACTCTCACCGCATGACCCATGATGATGATGGACTTCCTCCGGGTCACGATGCTGTAGAGGACGGACTGCGCCTCGCTGGGATGCTGCTTCGTAACCAATGGAAGGACATTCCTGCGGATGGCGATGCTGAAGAGGACGAACTGCGAATTCATAACATTCCCATGTCAGATATGCTGAAAGCAATCGCTGGGGTGTGGGTCGAGTTGCTATGCTTCGCAGCCCACCGATGCGCACGGGAATCCCATTTCAGGAAGCTGAGCAGTGGCTCTGAGTTCATCACTATTGTCTGGGAAATCTCCAAACGACGAGATGACTATATAGATGTCCACCAGGGGCAGAGGGAGGGGGAGGGGAGCGCATCAGTGGCCTGGCCTCCCCTAACAATTCTCGCCTAAGCCAGGTAATAAGCTCCTGAGACGTCAGGGAGTACGTTACGCACTGCATGTTATTGTTTGATGGAATCATACATAGCGTAATTAAACATCATGTAGACTGAAAGACTGAAAGCTAACTACAACCCTTCACGTAGTTAGGAAAAAGAGTAATCGTCTCTAATATAAATTTAGATTGTTAGTCTAAATTTGAACACTTTAAGGGCGCCATTATACTGTTTATATAACCAACACAACAACAAAAAAAATACATTCTCAGCCTGAAACTCAACTTACTGAAAATGTATCTGAAAAATCCTGGTCACTATTACTAGCTAGCTTGTAGAGATGATGCCATGATCTTATTGTTCTCATTTTCCTCTAATGTATTTATATATTGATGTGATTATATAGTTGATGTGTTAGAATCTAATTTCTCTTTTTAATTACAATTTGGAAGCAATTAGTCGCTAATTTATTTAGCCTTTCACCATGAACAAGTGAATCTATAATTTGTATAAGACAATTAATCTAAGTTTCGGTTGTGAGTTGGGCCCCTCATGTTAGATTTCTGACTCCGCCCCTAGGTCTATAGCGGCGATGAAGTATAGAGCACGTCGGTGGCGGCAACAAGAAGAAGAAAAGGACGGCGACGAAGACTTTTATTTGTGCTTTAAGTAATATGTATGTAGTGAAAATATTCTATGTAAAGACTTTTATTTGTGCTTTAAGTAATATGTATGTAGTGAAAATATTCTATGTAAAGACTTTTATTTGTGCTACGTGCACCTATTAAGTGTCTAAGAGACTTTGTGTTTTGTATTTTTCTTTGTTTTGTTTCGGCCTAATTGCTTGCCATAGCGAGATTTTTTGTTTTTTGTTTTTTTCACAAAAATATCATTACTACATTTGTGATGCTATTATATCATTTTATCACAAATTTTCTTTATATTCCTATATATTTTTTATTTTTCCTATTTTTATAAAAATGATTTATATATTTTCTATGATTTTTCTCCTTTTTATGTATTTCTTAAAAATTGAACGGTTTTTGACGCAAGCTGATCAGTTGTGTGGCTAAGTGATTGGTTACCAATGCTAAACCACGTAGTAACCAATGGTGTAACAGTTCGGTAACTGTTTAATTTAAAACTTTGAATCAACTTTTGAATTTCAAATTTTGAATAGTGTACAGTAGTTACCAACTGGTAGCCATACTGACCAGCCGTCCGGGCTAAACCAGTTACCGGTTCAGGTTAGGGGAACTATGCCGTTTAGTAAAAAGTTGCAGAAAATTTATCCTTTTAATTAGAGGTCTTTGTGAGTTGTGTGTCAAAGTTCTCTGTGCAGTGGCTAGAGTTGTTTTCCATGCAAGAAACATGTTTAAAATATTAGCGTCGATTAGACCTACTCCTATTTTGACCTGGTTAAACTAATGTGCTCTTGCTCTTCATTTCACATCGTCTGTGATGATTAACACAAGCGACTTGAGTCTAAGTAACTCCTACGCACATTACCAATCTGGTAATTCAATTCCTTGTTGTCTTATTCTTGCTAATTTGTTCTTCACTGATCAATATGTGTTTAATTAGTTTTAGCTCTGCTTTTTTATACCTAAATTCCAGAAGAAACCTAAACTGAGCTTCAAGACTTGTTCAAATTTGAACTAATCATTTTCCTCTAATTAATGCAAGTAAATATAGCTTTTGGGTTGGGCCAGATTTTCATGCTGCTCGATTGTTGGGCCTTCTGCATCTGTTGTTTGTGCTACAAGACTTGGGACAAGTACGTGTCAACATACGGATGGGCAATGGATTCGTACTTCAAGTGTTCAACCATCTTTTACTTATTACGATAAATCTTATCTGCTATCTCTGGTCTAAAATATATGACAAATTTTACGGTACACCAGAAATATTATTAATCATTTATTTATTTTGATCTCATGACTAAGATTAAATATTATGACCTAGGATGTATGTAATCGGTCACCCTTGATTTTTTTCTGTATATACTTTCTAATTTTCTGTGCTGACTTTTCAATTATTTGTCGGTCACTAATTATTTTTAATTTAATTTTATTATTAATCCTAACTAAAATTAATAGTCTAAATTAATTTAAAGTACTACTAACTTAGGAGATAAATGTTATACCGTAACATAGTCCAAATATAATATCTTTTATTTTAAAAGTATCTATATCATCTTTGTATAAATAAATATGGTATAAACATTGTCTGACCGTACCCAGTCGGTTTTCACTCATAACCACCTATAGAAAAATAAACTGCATTAATTGTTTATGTGATGGTGTCTATGTCACATTAATTACTAGAAAGATGATCTATTACCTCTCTATATTTTCTTCTATTTTTATGTGCATGTATATAAAATTATATGATACTAAATTAAAGTCTAAAATTAATTAAAAGTATTACATCAAGTATGTGTTGTATCGTATTGTATTGTAGAGACCTGCATACGAGACATTGGGTATCTGGCGCTGAATGCCTCTAATTAACATTGCCTGCTCTTCCACCTAACATTTTTCTTTGGAATTTGGAAATATGTAGAAAGCATACTGTGCCATGTCAACAATCTGATTGATTGATGTATGACTCATGCATCCACAATATAGAAGTTACGAACCCAATCGAAAAGCAGGAGGATGAGAGAATTTTGTCTCCTTTTTTCCACACCAACCATGCATACACGTGCAAGATTAAATCACATCAAAATTTTGCTAGAGATGGTAGCATTTTTCATATACATCTTTTGACTAAGTTCTGTAGAAAATAAAAGAGAATTGCTTCAAGAAAAGTACTACAACAACTGAACAATATTGCCAACAGGCAAATTACAGCAGCAAGAAAAAACAATTCAAATAAAAAGATGCTAGATGAACCCTAAAAAAAGATGGGTAAACTACTAATTTTAGACCATCATCATCTTTTCAAAGAATTAGAATTTAGTCATTGTCAGGGATATGACCCCCGGGTACTCCGTGATGGGCTTATCAGCCCAGACTAAGAGTAGACCAAGTTCAACATTACAGTCCGGTATGGCCTATAAAGGGGGGTTCGGTCCCGATAAGAAAGGATGAGTACTTATCGGGGAACTGAATCCCAAGATTGGTATGAAGAGATATATTTTACTAGAATCCTTGTAATTAAGGAATTAGTATCCGAATTTGATATGTAATATTAGATATCATAGAGGCCAACTCAGGATAGAGTCATAGATCATTGGACTCGCCCCTTGAGTATATAAAAGGGGCGAGGCACCCCAGAAGACATCTAATCTCAATTGCTTAGGTTGATAGCTCTGTGAGAAAGTCTCTGAAACGATTGATTCTATTCCATGCCAATGCATCACTACATATGGAGGCCGGTAGGCGTGGTACATGCCATTAATCAAGGCAACCTACTATAATTACACTTCCTATAATTATAATAGGCTAACACTCCCCCGCAGTCTAATCGGGAACATCGCTAACATTCAGACTGGACCGAAACTCCTGAAATAGTGAGGTAGGAAGGCCCTTGGTAAAGATGTCGGCATACTGCGATGTCGTAGGAACATGTAGGACCCGAACGTGACCGAGGGCGACCTTCTCTCGAACAAAATGGAGATCAATCTCAACATGCTTCGTCCGCTGATGCTGCACTGGGTTGCCGGAGAGATATACAGCACTGATATCGTCGCAATAGACCAAGGTGGCATGGTGAGGGGGGTGGCGAAGCTCAAGAAGCAGCTGACGCAGCCAGGTAGCTTCAGCAACACCATTCGCCATAGCACGATATTCGGCTTCGGCACTCGATCTGGAGACCGTATGCTGACGCTTGGAAGACCAAGACATCAAGTTATCCCCGAGAAATACTGCCTAGCCAGAGGTCGACCAGCGAGTGTCAGGACAGCCAGCCCAGTCGGCATCCGTGTAAACAACAAGACCTGCAGGTGAAGATCGACACATGGTCAGCCCAAGTGATAGTGTGCCCTGCAAGTAGCGCAGGATCCGCTTGAGAGCAGCAAGGTGCGGCTCCCGAGGATCATGCATATAGAGGCATATCTGCTGAACTGCAAAGGTAATGTCTGGTCGGGTGAAAGTCAGATACTGCAGAGCTCTAGCTAGGCTGCGGTACTGTGTAGCGTCGGCAACAGGCGGTCCATCAGTAGATAATTTGGAGTGTAGATCAACAGGCGTGCTGCACCACTTGCACGCACTCATCCCGGCGCGCTCCAAAATGTCCTGACTGTACTGCCGCTGAGAAAGGAACAGACCATCTGCAGAGCGTGTTACAGAAATGCCCAGAAAGTGATGCAGCTGACCCATGTCCGTCATGGCAAACTCACGCTGGAGAGCCTCAATGATGTGCTTGAGAAATCCGAGAGAGGAAGCGGTGAGAAAGTCTCTGAAACGATTGATTCTATTCCATGCCAATGCATCAGTACATATGGAGGCCGGGTAGGCGTGGTACATGCCATTAATCAAGGCAACCTACTATAATTACACTTCCTATAATTATAATAGGCTAACACTTTGAAGCACATTGCTTTGTAAGATTAGACACCATATAATACACCAAAACTCTGGACGTAGGGCTATTATTCCTCGGGAGGTCTAAACCAGTATAAATCTTAGCTCTTGTTTACTAGAGTCGACCATCGGCTTCAAAGGCGTTATGCTTCCCTTACACATTTAATCACTACCTCGGGTACCTCATTGGGTTGACTGCTCAGTGATTCATCGACAGTCATCTAGCCAAATGATTTTTTGGCTAATTCTGATTCACCATAAAATCACTTCTTTAGGGAATCAGAATCAGAATCTGAAGATATACCAAACGCGCCTTAAGCCAAATAATCCCCTTCAAACTTCCAGTTTAGTGCCGTACAGCGTCGATCGACTCTAGCTACGCTGCTCAACAATTAAGTACTTGACACTAGATATCATCGGTCGATCGAAGTTATCATTGTGAGTTATATGGCTTAATACATTAAACTTTGTATATAGATTGATTAATTCATGGGCAGCTTTGTAAGCCTCTGCGCGCATGCGTGTGCTATTTTTTTTTTGACAAAAGGCTTTTCTGCCCCGCTTTGATCGAAATCATAGATTTTACTGGGGACACCATATAGACAAACAGAGAACAACTCCAAAACAAAGCAGCTACAAGTGCTAGCAGTCTAACCAGACAGGCCGCAGAACAACACATATTTTATCACTAAAGCGTGCCCTTTACAAAACATAAGCATCAGGAACCTAACAACTAATCCATCACCTTGTCAGCATCACTATTTTTAAACATGTGCTAATTTTATTATCATTTATTTGTTAGCTTGTCCCCGAGGCTATATATGATGTACGTACTATCCATGTGAACTTGATCTGTGCCAAGCTTGACATGTACAAGTCGGCTCATGCATCTGTTTTTTTCATCTATCCTGATCAAATGTTAGTAAAACCGATTCTCCATTATAAATGAACGAAATGATCATTTCCAATGTATCAGCAATAAAGTGGTACAAAGAATTTTAACGAACAAGTCTTGAACGTTTGCCGAATTATTATTCATAGTAAGACAGCTAATCCCAAACTACTGTCTGATAAATTAAAATGACGTCGCCTAATCTTAGTAAGACGTACATACTGCAAATGATCTGTCGTCAGTTTCACCGCTTGTACGCATCTTCGGCAATGAGAAATATGCTAGCATGTTCTGCAAGCATCCACACTATAGTTGTGAGCTCACCGCCTTGGCTGAGCTGCTTGGCATGGCAATCCCTGCTACATCGAGTGGACACATAGATAAGCATCTCCACCCACTTATCGAGGATTTCTTCCAGTGCTTTCAGTGCTGCCTTTTTTAGGAGCTCGTTGGCCTGTTGAGCTCCACCATGGAGAATAACACTTCTGTTGTACAGAGCAGTTGCGTCAAGCTTGTTACGCACCATCATACTCAGGGTGCTGGCAAGCTTCCCCTCTTCAGTGATTTTACAGTCTTTGAGAAGTCTTTGAGAAGGTACTGGAATTTCCAGAATTTTTAGTGTTAATTTTGATACCTCCTGAGATACCAAAATTAATACTGAAAATTCTGATACCTCCTGGTATCTTCTCAAAGACCGTAAAATTTCTCTCTCCTCTTTGGTTGCAGAGCTGCTTCTGCTTGCGCTGCATCCCTTCTTCTTCTCTACGCACCATATGTCGTGCAATGCGTCATGGGTTGCTGTGTACAAGCTGTGTATCTTGAGACCCAGCAGCATGTAGGGCCGTACAACAGCGAGGAACAACATGTAATTCGACAGCACCTCGATCGTCTTCACAAGTGCGGAGGCTGCTCCTTTCTGGCCACTGCACTGGAGGAATATGTCTGTCGCAAGGTGATAGGTGAGGATATTATCTTGCAATTCAGGGGCAAAGTCCAAAGCTTTGTCTAACTTATTACGCCTTCTTGCATCGCTGTCATGCTCCGTGGGTGGTCGTGGTAACTTCTTACGTTCCTCTTCTTCCTTCTTCGGCTTCTCCGCCTTCAACCGCTTATCTTCAGGCTTGTACGCCAACTTCAATTTATCCCAAATCTTGTTGAACAATATGTTCCTAACTGGCGATGAAATATGAAGGGCTCCCAAGTAGTGGTATTTGTATTCCTTCCAACTGTCCTCTGATCCAAATCGATGAGCCAGTGTCCTATATAAGCTGGTCATGCCATGAGTGCACTCGTATAACAAGTTGTACTGCCCGATTTTGCCTGACCACATCCTATAGCTACTTGGGTCCCTGACCCTGCAGGTAAGGGAAAGCCGGGTAAGATCCAGAGACACGACGAAGCGACGGAACCAGCGCCATCTGCCGGAGCACAGAGCTGCATGGCGAAGCCCAGAGTTTGTGCTCATCAAGAATGCATATGTCCAAGTCGACGCTAGCGCACTGAGCAGCCATCTCAACTCTAGGAGGAAGGTTACTGTGAGGAGGAGGTAAGTGATGTATACATCAGACCACCTGTAGCCATCTTTACTGGAAAGCGAAAACAGCCAGAAGGCGATGGCGGTGAAGTGCAGCGAGGCGAAACGGATGCAGTAGCCATGCCATGTGTGGATCACGGCCGCCTTGGTGAAGAGGACGTCGTACATGAGAGAGCTCCATCTCAACCAACCAGCACAGCTGCTCCCATCCTTGGCTCCAGCTCCACCTACTTCCGTCGTCGTTACCATCAGATGACTTGTGCTCGACCTCGACCGAGGAATAGTCAGCAAAAGGACCTCGAAACGGATGCAGTAGCCATGCCATGTGTGGATCACTACCG
The DNA here is from genome assembly GCA_000418225.1 of Zizania latifolia. Taxonomy (NCBI): domain Eukaryota; kingdom Viridiplantae; phylum Streptophyta; class Magnoliopsida; order Poales; family Poaceae; genus Zizania; species Zizania latifolia. The sequence goes on along the minus strand of KE372646.1, from coordinate 315,739 downwards.
CCTTGGTGTAGAGGTCTGTCATCCGAGTCCTCTCTCAGGAGAACTCCAGTGACAACACAACGCACGAGCTTAAGTAGTCTACAATAGCGACGAACGCTGTGGCCGTCACAATAGCATGTATCTTAGCTAATAGCTCTCATATTATTTCCCTTGAAGTACTGGTACATATATATAGGAGAGAAACCATCCCTTGTTTACTAGACTCCTAAACCTACTAGGACTCTAACAGCTAGAGGTCTTCTATAATATCCCTTGAACTTATTATAGAAGGGGCCATTTACGGTGCTCCATTACCTCTCCACGAGGTAACAGTTCAAAGTAATCTGAACCCTTAATTAAATATACTTAAAATAAATAATTAAAAAAAGAAACTATGATAACTGGCATGCATGCAGGAGAGACGTGTGCATATTATAGAAAGTAATCTGCATGCATACATGATCTAATAGAAAGTCTGTTGCATGCACATAGAAAAAAAAAGAATTAATCTGTATGCATGTAGGCAATATAACGGAAAGTCTGATACATATATATAGAAAGGAATTAATCTGATATATATATATATGATCTATTACCTCTATAGATCATCAATTTTAAATTTAAGCCGTTGGATCGTATAGATTGGACGGTCCATAAAATTTTGGAGATACCGTAAAATTCTCCTTATAGAAATACTATTCCTAATTTGATTCAATAGGACTCTAAGCCTTAGGCTTATCTTAAACCTTCTCCAGCTGTTACAACTAAAAACCAACTCTGACTCTAATTTGTTAGGTTTATTTTCCTAACAATCACCCCCTAAACATGACATCACCATGTGCGCCGACTCACAATAGGCATGGCTCCTCGTCGGCATCCGCGAGGAGTGCCCTCTCCTTCTTCAGCTCCCAGCAGTCCCTGGCGAGGTGGCCATGAACACCACAGTTGAAGCACCTCCCTCGGTTGCAGCGCTCTGAACACTGGCTGGTCCCCGAGCACGTGCTTGCATCGTTGTCGTCCTCGTCATGGCCGTCGCTACGGCCAGCACCCTTCTTGCCACTGTCACGGCGTGCATCATCGCCGCGTGCCTGCTCCTTGCTGCCGCGCTGATGCCACCGCTCCTCCCACTACTCAGTGAGCAGCAGACGCCCAGCACCTCACATCTCCTTATTGACATCGTGAGGCTCCTCTGCCACGCGTAGCCGTCCGACGAGCTCCTCCATGGACATGGTGTTGAGGTCTAGAAGCATCTCGATCGCCACCGTGACCTGCTTCATCTTCTTCGGGACCATGCATAGGATCTTCTTCACCACGCGGCTGTCCTTCATTTCCTCGCCAAGCTCATGCAGGCTGGCGACAAGCCCGTTGATGTGCATTACGAAGTCATCGACGGACTCCCCATCGTGGAACGCGACGTTCTCGAACTCCTTCAAGAGACGTTGCACGTTCGTGGATTTCACGTGATCTTCGCTGACCCTCATCATCTTCACTGCCTCCCATGCTTCTTTCGCCGACTTCTTTACGGCGAGCCCGGCCTTCATCTCCGATGGCACCACGCGCAAGATGTTGGTCAACGCCAGTCGATCCTTGGCGCGCTCGGCGCTGACGGCCTCCACAGCATCCCAGAGCTCCAACGCCTCTAGGCTCACCTGCATGACCAATGACCATTTATGATAGTTGGTCTTGGTCAGTAGCGGCAGCTCAATTGCACCGGTGTTGGGGATGACACGCTCCGCCACGACGCCAGGCTTCTACGGAGTGCCGAACATCTTCATTCCTTGCTCTGATACTAAATGTCAGCTGAGTCCTCTCTTAGGAGAACTCCAGTGAGAACACAACGCACGAGCTTGAGCAGTCTACAATGGCGACGAACGCTGCGGCCGCCACAATGGCCTGTATCTTAGCTAATAGCTCTTATATTATTTCCCTTGAAGTACTCGTACATTTCTAGGGGAGAAACCACCCCCTGTTTGCTAGACTCCTAAACTTACTAGGACTCTAACAGCTAGAGACCTTCTATAATTTTCCTAGGACTCATTATAGAAATATTATTTCTAATTTGACTCATTAGGACTGTCAGCCTTGGGCTTATCCTAAACCTTCTCTAGCTGTTACAACTGAAAACCAACTCTGACTCTAATTAAACTGGAACACATCTTGGTCAGGTTTATTTTCTTAACAAGGACGTTGTACATGAGGGACAGCTCCATCTCAACCAAGCCGCACAGCTCCAATCACTTGTTGGACTCCTTTACCTTTTGTGCATTTGCTATTATGGAATTGTGTTCTACCATTAGCCACACTAAGGTCAAAAACTCACAGCCATTGTTTAGCCTCTTGGCATGTGACTCTCTATTGCAACGGTTGGCTGCATAGATCAGAAAATCTATCCACAAGTCAAGCAGCACCTCGTCGATTGGTTCATCATTCTTCCAATCGGTCAGTTTACGAGCAACACCTCGTGCATAATTGAGGCGAGGAACTTTAGGCCCTGATTTGCCATCGTCTTGGTCTTGCTTGAGCAGGATACGAGCAACCTGCTTAATCTGCTCAAGCCTAGAGGATTCCTTGACGAAGCCACTATGGCTTTTGTACGATTCAACCATGTTGTTCATGGTCTGCTGATACAGCCAGTTCTGTGGAAGACCGGGTAGCATGTCGGGGCGATCCACGAAGAGAAACATCAGGTAGTTGGATAGAGCCCTGATCGCCTCCACGAGCCTGGGCGAAGCATCTCGCTCCCTTGTGGTGAGGAACATCTCAGTGGCGATGTGCCAGATGAGGACGCTCTCATGGAAGTCGACGCCATAAAATTTCTTGATATCCTCGAACAGCTTAGCGCGATCTTCGGTGGAGCTCATCGCCACGTCCCCCCAGTTACCTCTCAGCAAGCCCATTGTGTTGATTTCCCACCGCATGACCTTCAATAATTTCTGCAGACGCGGCATGACCTTCTCTGGAACTGGGATGTTCCAGGAGCATTGCTTCCAGTCCAACCAGTCACTCAAGCCCAGAAACGTGGACCAATCGTTGAACCAGCCACTCGTCATGTTGACCCGCCGAGCGCATGATTGCATCATACTGTACTGCCTCATGGTGAGCGTCCACTTCCTTGAGCTTCCCAACGTCACAATCATGGCTGGCCGGCGAAGTGAGACAAGTGCACGGCGAAGCCGGTACCATCTCCCGCTGCAAAGAGCCACATGCCGAAGCCAGTTCCAGCGTGTGGCGCACAGGAAGGCGAGTGCCCAGGACGACCCTAGCGATCTCAGCAGAGACTTGGTCTCCAGGATGAGCGCGCCGCCTAGCAACGCATAGGTGATGGGGACGTCGACTCTGTTGTGGCCACCTTTGCCGCTGAAATGGAAGAGCAGGAGTGAAGTGACGATGGCGAGTGGCGCCATGGTGCGGATGCCATAGCCCAAGTAAGTGTGGATCACATTTGCCTTGGTGTACAGGATGTCGTACATGAGGGAAAGCTCCATCTGCATCACCGTCACCTTACTTGGATCGCCGTCAGGGTATTTCTCTCCCCGAAGAAGGTCCCGAATTGCCTTGGTGTCAGGCTTTTCTGGATTGCCGTCGCCGTCGATCACAGAAGTAACTATCCCGCGTTTGCAGACATGGAACAGGGAGTGAGCACGCTGCAAAAGGAACTCATCGTCCACGCCCTGGTCAGTACCTTGGCGGTGAGAGTGCTCGCACTTGATGTACAAATGCTGGTGCTTGTCACGCGGCACAACCTGGAGAGAGTTCCGGATGCTACTGAAGTTGGCACGCCACAGCGCAAATGTCCTCTCGACGTACTTGGCAGTGCCGACGAGGAACATCAGTGCAGCCGCCAGAACGA
>KE372646.1:290763-301580 GCA_000418225.1 Zizania latifolia | reverse complement strand
CCCGGGACGTGCTCCCTGGGAAAAGGTTGCTGAGCGTCTGTTTCGCGGCCAAGTCAGCAGCCTCGTTAGCCAGCCAGAGGATGCCCCTCGGCCAACCGGAGGCCTCGCGCCGGCGGACCGCGGCGAGGACGGCGACGACAAGATGCGCCGCGTTGCTAGGCTTGATAGGATCATAGGACCAAGGCTCGGACCAGCCATGCATTCACAAGGTTCAGCCATCCGGCCATTATTATTTATCCTGCAAAGAAATTAAGATTGCACAAACATGCTATCGCTCGTTTAAGTATAAATTCATGCAATAATTAATCAAAAGCATGCATATATAGGAATACATATACATATTTTTTCCGACAACGAAATTGAATCCAGCACGCGCGCATGCATTTGTGTATGTAAAACGAGATTACGAGTGTCCAAGCCAATTAAGGCTACACTTACCGGTACACGAGTCAAAGCCAAATAATCCCCTTGACCCCTTCAAACTTCCAGTTTAGTGCCGCACAGTGTCGACTCTCAGCTCACTAGCTATGGTTTGAACTGATCACTGTCTCCCACTAATTGTGTTCTTGACACTAGATATATCATCGTTGGATCAAAGTTGTGCATGTGAGTTATACAGCCAAAGAAGAGTCCAACGCAGCGTCACATCGATCTTAATTAATCATGGCAGAGAGATAAAAGATTTGGCTTTACCAATCAATTCACCAGGATGATCGCCACCAACAATATGCCCATTAACCAAAGGGGTACGAGTGACTTCTAATTAATTAGATTACAGGGATATACCATACTTAAAAAAGTACGGTTTCTTTATAAACTTGATACCAGCATTTACCTAAATAACTTTTACTAAGTTATTTTTTCAGCTTTAATTTATATAATGCATAATATTTAATTCATCTTTGTGAGCAAAGTGTGCTGCATGTACAAAAACTGTTCTCAACTGCTTATTGAATAGTACTCTCACTGATTAGGTCATTTTGAATTTATGCACGAGTATTAAAAAATCAACTCAAATAACTTTATCATTATGTTTTATTCTATTTTGAAAAATATTAGTTGTTTATTTGTGAGGGGCAACATTTATTCGATAAGAATTACAAACATGGAATACAAGATTAAAAAGTGACTAAAATTTTTACAAACGACTTATATTTAAAAAATAAGATAACGAATTTTATAAAGAATAAATAAACCAGACATATTAATATAGTGATGTGATGTCATCTTAAGTTCCTAACAGTTTGATTTGTGTGAAATCATAAAACAGATACAAATATATCTATTTTCATATCCGCATTCAACAGAAATTCGGATATCTATTTCTATATCCATATTTGCTAAACTAGTTTGGATGTTTCTATTTATCATCCACATTTAATTCGAATACGAATATAAATATACATATTTATAATTTATCGGATATGGATATGGATAATTCGCGCCATCGTGATCTCCTCTCGCAGCATGGCGCTCTGCTCCGACCAGACCTGCGGCTCTGTCTTGAGCACCCTCAGCTCTCACTTTTTCTTCCTCACTTTCTACAGTGAAGGCTGTACAGAGCTTCTCCCAGGAATTAATGGAATCCCTGGGTAAGCTGGACAACTAGTTGTTGGCGGATGTGGATAGCATACCTGCAGATAGTTTTCCATCACACGTTCATCGCCCCCAGCAGCGTTAACAGCTTTATAGTAGAGACGCAACCATTGTGTCGGGTCACTTTTCCCATCTTAGGTTTCAATTTCGGTCGGACGGAAGCCCTTAGGTCACTTGACCTCATGAAGGCGCTCAGTTAGTGATGGGAAGCCGCTGTGCTCGCCTTCTCGATGGTCTTCTTGATCGCGGTGGTCCTCCTGATCATGCTGGTCTTCTCGATCGTGGTGATCGTCCTGGTGTCATTAGACCTATGAGTGGACCTAGTCGTCTCGCCTGCCGGAGTTAGCCTGGCACTCTCCCCTGATCTGGTTAATGATGTCGTGTGCGTCACCGTGAAGAGAGCTTCCTTTTTGTTCTAAGGGGTGGTATTGATCCCAACTATCTACTTTTCTAGGTCGATGAGAAATGGAGAGAGTTCGACCTAAAACCACAGGAGCATTAAGCTGCATCGCAGCCACCTGGAGTGAGAGCTTTAGCCTGCTGAAACTCTGGTGCCTCGGGAAGTGTGGCAAGCATTCTGCCGATTGCCACTAGATTAGCAGCCGAGGTCCTAAAGACCCTTTTTCCGTCGAATTCGACGGTGAAGTCGTTAGCGAGGTTACGCCAAATGCCATCTTCAGGAACAACTCCTTGGGTGATGTCTGTGGTGGCGTGCCTTCGGCGTCTGCTGCTTGTGGATGCGGCGTCATCATCCAACCCTTGAGACCTGGATTCGGTGGCCATCACAATAAGGTTGGTCAGGTACCCTGAGTTGGTCGACCAAGGATTAACCTCGAGCCTACCTCGAGATCCAACCTCCACTCATCGACGTAGGACCACTCGTCCTCTCTTTCTTGAGAAGATGATGTAATCACCTAGACGGTCAGAGACGTGAGCTGCACTGGAGTTGGCAGGGGTGCTAGAGATTGGGTCGGCAACCTTCCCAGCAGAAACAACGGCCAAACAAACCTCCAATCTTGTCGTGGAGGTGGCTGAGGATGATGCAGATTGGGATAGGACCAACTGTCTCATCGAATCTCCAATGAAAGTCAGGCTCCCAAAGACGAAGGTGGAGCCGACCGGAACGAAGAACTTACGGAATCTTGCCTTTGAGTTTGTGGTAGAAGAATAATGATCCCTACCTAGCGCGCCAACTATCGGTGTTTTACTGAGCAGTCCACCTACGGAGGTACCCGAGATGGTATTTGAGGTGGTAGGAAAGTGTTGTGTTGTAAGCTTTAAGGTCGACTCGAGAGAATATGAGTCAAGAGATTTATAATGGTTCAGGCCTCCCAAAGAATAATAACAACCCTGGTGTTTGTGGATTGATGATTGGATCTATGCAATACAACTTGAGAGCATATGAAAGCATGCCTCTTAGGAGGTTCCTTGCCCTCTTTATATAGTGAACAGGAGAGCCATATGGAACTAGGGCTATGACCTGAGTCGGTTCCCGAAATATCTAGGATTATGCACCGGACTCTAGTCTATTTTCTATTTATAAAGATATATGTACATGTATATCTCTTCATACCAGATTATGGTGTATTTCCTATTTATAGTGGGCTTAGCTAACCTTCTTTATCGGATTCAAACTCCTATTCATGGATCGTACCAGATCCTAAAGCTAGCTAGGCCCACTCTTGGTCCGGACTAATAAAACCCATTGTGGGGTACCGGGGGTTATATCCCTGACTGAGAGTGACCATAGTGGCAAATATTGTCACTGTACATGACAATCTTCTCATACAAATATGAGGGTAAGATGATAAATATGTTAGTAGATTTGAAATTAAGTTTTTTTATAAATTTATACATCTTTAATAAACTTTAAATAATTTAGAAAGTATTATTATTTTAGGGGATTATGAGTTGTGACCTTATAGTTATAATACCACTCTTATCATGACCTTATAGTTACAAGGTGAGATGCTGACTTCTTTTAATCGTAGTCGTTAGATCATGGTTGTAACATACCCAAAATTGTAAAACCAAACAAATGCATGATAAGCAATCTAATGGGATTCCCTCTGTATTTTGAATTTATTTTGATTGTTTTTGGAGTTTTGCATGCATCAAACAAATGCATTCATATGCATCAATAACAATAGAAAATATTGTGTGAACAATATATTACTCCAACAATTCTATAAATTAAAATTCTACAAAATATATTATCTAACTAATATTCTCCTATACAAATTTTATAAATTTTGGACTTAATTTGATAACCCAAATAAACATAGGAATACAACCTAAAATCTGAAAAGAAGCTTACTACATAGCCTACTTTGTCAATTTACCTAGGACAAACCGTAGCTAGTACGACTCTATGTGGGTTATAGTCGACCGTCTAACAAAGGTGGTCCATTTCATTCTAGTGCATGTGACATATGGTGGAGCAAAGCTTGCTGAACTCTATATGACTCACATTGTTCGCTTGCATGGAGTACCAAAGGTAATCATCTTAGATCGTGGTCCTCAATTCACTTCCCGATTTTGGAAAAGCTTACATGATCTACTCGGAACCAAGTTGTTCTTTAGCACAACCTTTCATTCTCAAACCGGAGGCTAAACAGAGCACACCAATCAAATCTTGGAGGATATGCTTAGAGCTTGTGTGCTAACCTATGGCACTAATTGGGAGAAATGCTTAGTGTTCCCTGATTTTTCCTACAACAATAGTTATCAAGCGAGCCTCCAAATGTCACCATTTGAAACTCTATGGGAGGAAATGTAGAATACAGTTGTATTGGTCTGAAGCAGGCGAAAGACAATTCTTTGGACTAGCCCTCATCAAAGAGGCTGAAGAAAATGTTGAATTAATCCGAAAACGGCGAAAAGAGGCGCAATCACGACAGAAGAGCTATGCTGACCATCACCGCCGTGAACTAAGCTTTGAAGTGGGTAACTTTGTTTATCTCAAGGTTTCACCGCTAGGAGGCATTCGTCGTTTCCAAGTGCATGGCAAATTGGCTCCCCGATACATTGGTCCATACCGAGTTATCGCTCGGAGGGGATATGTAGCATACCAATTGGAGCAAACGGCACAACTCTCGGATGTACATGACATCTTTCATGTATCTCAGCTCAAGAAATGTCTTCGAGTTCCTATGGAGCTCACTCTATTGGAGCATATCGACCTACAACCTGATCTCTCATACCGTGAGTACCCAATTTGTATTATTGAGGAATGCGAGCGTCACACTCGTAACCACACTATCGATGAAGCGACATGGGAGCGAGAGGACCATCTTAGAGTCGAGTTCCCAAGTTTCTTCTCTTAGTCTAGCGAATCTCGAGGACGAGATTCAACTTAAGGAGGTAAGGTTGTAACATACCCAAAATTGTAAAACTAAACAAATGCATGATAAGCAATCCAATGGGATTTCCTCTGTATTTTGAATTTATTTTGATTGTTTTTGGAGTTTTGCATGCATCAAACAAATGCATTCATATACATCAAGAACAACAGAAAATATTGTCTAAACAATATATTACTCCAATAATTCTAGAAACATTCTACAAAATATATTACCTAACTAATATTCTCCAGTAAAAATTTCATAAATTTTGGACTTAATTTGATAACCCAATTAAACATAGGAATACAACCCAAAATCTCAAAAGAAGCTTACTGCATAACCTACTTTGCTAATTTATCCAGGACAAACCATAGCTAGTATGACTTTAAAACTTGGTGGAACTATTCTACACATTACGTTCTACACACAGTAATGTTTTTTAAAACTTGGTGGAACTATTCTACACATTACGTTCTACACACAGTAATGTTTTCACAATTTTTACCACAAAGGAACTGCTTCAAATAGTGTGCCAAAAACAGATGCCTGCCTGAAATTTTCAGCACAGCAATGCAGTTCTTCTCCACCTCGCACAGTGCACGCGTGCGACCATGGCTGTGCCTTCACACCAACGCTGAGCCGGGTAGTGCTGCTAGCAGCTAGCTATCCCTTTCCCTAACTAGTGGACCCAGCCATGGTGCAGAGCCATGTGTCAGCCGTGCTTCGCGCATGGGCGACACCTGTGCTAGCGACACTACATGTTCAACACCTCAAAATTTGCCTCTGATCACTTTGACCAGTTCGCCCAATCTCCCACTTCTTCCCAGTGCCTAGCCGAGCAATGGAGAGAGCATGAGCTGCTCGAGTTGTCCTCTTTTCTCTCGCTGGCCGCGAGGAAGACGGTGAAGCCAACTCACCGATGATCATCGGCTAGCCAATCTAGCTTGCGTTTCCTCTCCAATATCTGCCATTCATTTTTGCTTTTGAACTCATCTCCATTCTTCCATTGCAGCAACATTAATGCCGATGAGCTATAGCACGTTCTAGAGTGCAGTCAGGGCGCGTCCATAGTGTCGTGCTCGCGTTCTGGCCACCTCGGTCCACTCCTAGCCGAGCCATTGTGCCATCAACTTCGTCTTGATAGCATGACCAAAACCCCTCAAGTAGCTCGGTCAAAGATGCAGCGAGCAGGGAGATCGGGGTCTTCTTCCTCGTCTCCGGTGCTAAGACTCCACCATCGATTTCTTCTTTTTCGGTGAGATTTAGTCTGATTCCCCTCACTCACACCATGTATGAGACCTCCTCTATCTCGTGTATGCACTAATTTGGTGATTCCTTGGCTAGTTTGTGCTGTCTACGGTGAACCAGAAATTTTCACGTCACCCTAATGTCTTTTCCCGTTTTTAGAAAACTATTTAAACCTTAGGAAATTCCTAGAAGACCCATCCTAGCTCCGAATGACTCCATTCCAGTTCCTAAAATCTTCTAAAAATTGCAGAGTTTATTTTGGCATAGTTTAAAAAAATTTAGTATTTTTCTTGATTATTTTATTTATTACATGTATGTTTGCCGCTTAGCCGCCGACACCGAAGAAGCTCAAGACTACTCCGTTGAAGACCTGGATTTTATTCCCGAAGAAAGGCAAGTCTTTCTTTGATCATGCTTGATCCTATGAAATGCTTGCAATGTTTTAAACTTATATTTGCATGATTAAGTTGTGCACTCACATACACTAATAGTCTATTGCTTGAGCAATTATGACAAATAAAACCTAAAATTGATAACTTAGCCTCCTTGTTGTTGAATACCTTGTATTCCTTTGTCGATTTAAGATTTACTATTACATCCATTGTTTTACTTTATTCTTTTAATTATTTTTAGTATATTCCTTGTAATCTGGGTGCACTACACATACACTTACACACCTATACTAAAACATGGCGATTAGATGTAGATGGAAGATGGTGTTGTTTTTGCAAATGTGTTGTGTTGAAATGAAATTGTTTGTGTTGAAAAATTAGTAAGTGTGGTTATCGCTTTAGGGTGCGATTGCACTCAACGTATAAGGACCGATTCCTTGGGGAATAACATGAGCACACTATCGTGCAACCTTGCGGGTACGTAAGAGGTGCCCTAGACTAGTACTTAGTGTACTTGGGTGTCGTTGCGTAAGAACAACAGTATCCTATGGGGTTACTCACAGATAAGATTTGTGTAGGTGTATGGGGAAGTTTGTGTTCGCAATCCAATGATTGCCTCACGTAGTAAGAGACAAGGATTTTAGACAGGTTCGAGCCTCCCGAAGGATAATAACCCTAATTCAGTGTGGGTGAATATGAGGAAAAGAGCCTAAAATGGATCTTAAGCGCGTGTGCATCAGTCTGAAAAAGACCTTCCCCTCCCCCTGTAAAAGGTGATCTCGATCCCTTTATATACTGTAGGGATTGAGGGGTTACCGTTCAAGGTTTAATCTACCCCATTAATCTCTTTTAAATCAGTTTAAATCACCCGGGATCGTGAGCTAATAAATACAGCAGTTATTCGTTACATTGATTTGACTGTCACGTCCTGGATTTTATTGCCATTGATGAGGTGGCCCGACTGTTTGTACAAACCCCTGAGTCCTGGCAGTCGGGCGTCCTCCCGAGTCCTGGTGGTCGGGCGTCCTCCCGAGTCCTAGTGGTCGGGACCCCTTCCAGGTCGTATTTAATGCTCTATGTTCCCGACCCCATCTTCTGTCTGATCACCATAAATATACTCGGAGAGTACCCCGGGGTCATATCCCCGACAGGAGCCCCCGAGCTCTTTGCGGCAGAAAGGTGACAATCATCAGGATGAAGTCGAGAAGCTGTAAGGAGTGCTAATCAACTAGGTAGGTGCACCTGCCTGGTGTAGCCCCCGAGCTTGAAGATTTGTTTGAAAAACAAGCTTTAGGGTCTGAAATCTTGCTCCATTCTTATTGAAGTAGGAGAAATTTGAGCCCCCGAGCATTTTGACGATCGGGTGCTTGCTGGAGTCAAGAGATGTTTTAAATCTCTGGTGTTTTGGCGAAAAGGCGTCTATTGGAGTCCATTGGCGTAATGGAGTGAATGAGCCCTTCAAGGCGTCAGTCGAAGTTGATAGGATCAGAGGAGTAAGTGGGCCTCACAGCAATTTAGCGAACACGGCGTCAAGCGGAGTTGTCGGAGGCGGAGGAATAGGTGGGTCCCACGGCGATTCGGCGATCACGGCGTTTTGGTGAAAAAGGCACCAGTTGCTATAGGTGAATGTGGGGCCCACAGAGATTTTGGTGAAACAGTCGCTAGCTGCCGCATATTGGCAACTGCAGGCATACGTGGGGTCCATAGAGATTTTGGTGAGAAGGGATGTCAGATTGGTGGCTGCAGGAGTAATGGAGTACGTGGGGTCCACGACGGTCCTTGCGAAGCGGCGTCCACAGATTCGATTGATGGGAAAGGGCGCGCGAGCTCCCAGGCGCCTCGACAGGTGGATGTTGATTGGAATGGGTGTCGATTTGGTTCCCTTGCACAATCGTCTGATTTGCTTTGAGCGGTCAGATGGGGTCGTTGTGGCGGTTTGATCGGCGAGAAAGAACACGGGCTCACTTTCCAAGCTTGTGTCGAGGCGATTGCGGCAGAGTGGGCGCCCGAACCGTCGCGCGGTCGGCTATAAATAGCCCATTTAGCACTTCATCTACCGCACGCTTTGGCTATTCATCTTCTTTCTCTCGCCAAAAACTTTCCTACTGGCACCTCGACATCCCGGTCACCACTGTCATTGCGTAGTGTGCCTTCGCAAAGCTCGACGCCTCTTTAATCTGAAGCTCCTCGCTCCTCCATGTAACGTCTCGATGGCGACCACTGACTCCAGCGCCGGCGTCGACCGGTTGAAAGAGTTCATGAGGTCTGGCATGACGGAGCGTCGAGTTCAGCTCCTAGAGAAGGGCAGAGTTCTCCCGGCGAAGGCGCTATCCTTGTGGCGCGCGACGGTGGGAGAGGACTTTCCGACCCCGAACACCAACAAACTGGTGGTGTTCGAGTCCTTTTTCCATCGCGGGTTCGGCTTACTGGCCCACCCTTTTCTTCGGGGCCTCCTTCACCACTATGACATCTCCCTTTGCAATCTCACCCCAACTCCATGTTGGGTTATGGGGAGGCTACGCTACCGCTAATTTTAAAAATTTTACCCTGGTAGCTCAGGAACCATGCGTGCAATAGGATCATGGATCATTACCTTCTAACGCAGGACGCGCTAGTGCAACGAAAGAAGAGGTTGGGGAAGCACGTCCTCGCTTGATTCTGCTCAGTTCCGTCCATTCATCGACGATCCGGTGATAGAGGCAATGCAATCCGGCGATCCAGCGAACTCTACTGGAAGAAGACGAGCACCGCTATTGGAGCAGTGCCTCTACAGTATCCACACGTCCGGGGACTGGATCACCTCGTGCCGACATGTTAGCACCACTCACGAGATCCGGGAGATCGATCACAACGATTACAATCGTGGAGAGACAAGAGGTGGTGTGACGCCACCATCTCCGCCATCCCCACCGTGAACCGATCCGCACCCAGTGGCCAGCTCGCTCTAGCTTTGCCATGCGCGCAGTCCGCCCGACGCTAGCCTGGCCGCGCTGCACGTACGCCCGTGCCTCATGCCGCGCCGCTCATCGCCACCCTCTTCTACCCGCACGAGCCACCCCTTTGCCCGGAGTACAAAGTCCCCTGCCACGCGTTACCAACACCTTGTCCATGCCATGCGCACGCACAAGCCCATACCGCAACAATTGCCCTTGCTATGCCCATGTCCTGCTCCCGTCCTCACGCACGTCAAAGATGTACACTGCCGCTCGGTCCGTCGACTCCCTCGCACACCCGCGCGTGCGTCAGTAGCCGTGACCACCGCTCGTTCGACACGCCATGCCGCAAGGACGCCCACCCAGTCGCCTCCACCAACTCTGCCCCATGCTGAGCCATGCACCAATCCCATCGCCATTACACCGAGCACTTGAGCCCATGCCGTTCTCCGTAGTTAAAGTTCCCCGAACCCCGGTCGGAAGTTTCACGCTCCCCATTTGAGTCCCCAACCACCTCCGAACACCTCCACATCCAGCGCCTAGAGCTTCGCCGTGAGTTCCACCAGAAATCACCGGAAACCCTGTCGCCGCCCCAACTCAGTATGTCACAATTCGTCCTCCCTGTTGCTCCGTTCCCCAAGCCAGTAGCGGGAACGTGATCAGCATAGCTCAACGTCTCCGTTTTTGCAGCCAATTTCACCGGACCGCACCGCCTCGCAAACCCCACCCCACCCCCCAAATCGCCACCGCCGTGCGCTGTCCGCTTCGATCTCACCCAAGGTAACGCCATCCTTCGATTACTTGTACCAGTAGCGAGAACACGTAGTGGTGAGGATGTTCTCATATCTAGATAGCCAGGGTCAAGGCCGAAGCTCGCCGGCGATGCGTGCCGTGACCGTCGTGCCCCGTGTCACCGTCGCTGGGTTGCTACAATGCTTTATAGGTTAATCCGCTAGTTCTATTGTGTCCCTAGGTTCTCCTAGATGGTTAAATAGCCCGCCGCCCATAGCCACCCTGCCACCGTCGCTCTCCCGGTCGAAAAACCCGAACCCGCTAGAGCCCTGTCACCCTGCTGTTCCAAAGCTTCTTTCATAGATCTGACCGTTGATTAGCTTCATCCTGGCATTCTGTATCTACTGTTAAATTTCCGTGACGATCAGAGTAATATCAAGGGAGTTAGAGCTCGGAGAATTTTCGGCCGTCGGACGCCTTCTTCAACCTCCAGCCATCTCATTCTCCTCTGTTTTCCCTCTCTGCCAGCCAGACCCCACCCGCCAGCTCTGCCTGTGCAGTACGCGTTGCTC
>KE372646.1:274940-290538 GCA_000418225.1 Zizania latifolia | reverse complement strand
CGCGTCAGCCTGCGTCCGCTTCATGCCGTCGTTTCCGCCGCGTGCACGCTCGCGCGTTGCTGTGCACGCAGCCAGCCGGCCAGATGGGCCAACCGAATCAGCAGCCCATAAGGAACAGTGCGATTTTCCATTTTCCTGGATTTAAAATTTGGTCCAGCACCACGCAGCCACCAGCCTGGATGAATAGTAACGCGCAGTAACAGGCCAGCCCATTTCGCAGTGAATAGTGCAGATTTCTGTTTTCAGCAAATAATAAATCTTTAGAAAATCATATAAAATTAATTTTAGCTCCGATTAGCTCCGTTCAAATTTCTAAAAATTTATAAAAATCCAAACTTTAATTTAGAGTAGAATAAAAATATTTTTATAAACTTTCTTGTATGCTTTATTTATGTATTGTTGTTTCGCTCATAGTCACCGTTCCCGAAGGAATTTAAGACTACATCATCAAAGATCAGGATTGTGACTCTGAGTACATTGTGGACTAAGACCAGTCTTCCTTCGATTATGCTTGATCCCAACAATTTGAATTTAACTTTATATAAATGCATGTTTAGTCACGCGCACACATATACATGGAAGATTAACGACGATTGCCTGAGCAATCAAGTCGGTTAAAACCTAAACTTGTTTGCACTTAGCCTTCCCTTGATTATTGATTATCTGAAATCCTTGTTAAACCTTTGCGACCTCTATAACCCTGTCCTATTATGTCGACGAGTGTTAAAGTGGTCAACACTTGTTTTATTATTATTCGCACAAACTTTACAAATGCAAAATGAATGCTACGTGTGGGTGAAAAGTTGGATTGTTAATGATTTTGTTTTTGGAAAAATGTTAAACTGGATTGGGATGAAAAAGGGAAACGGAGATTGTTTGTAAATTGCTAGGAGTTGTCGTCGCCGTAGAGACCCGACTTCGTTTAGCGTATAAGGACCGATTCCTTGGGAGAAACATCAAGCACACAAATCGTGCAACCTTATGGGTATTATTGGATGCCCCTAGTTAAGTACTTAGTGGGCTTGGGATCGCTTGCTGTCAATGGATGTAAAATCGCCGGGGTACCATAAAGTGTTGAGAAATGCTCGATGTGTCACCTGAGTATGTTGTCTAGCTCACAAGGAGTAAGATCACAACGTTAGGGTAAAGTGTACACCATCAGCTGAAGTATAATCTGTTCAAATAGCCGTGCCCACAGTTATAGGCGCGTGCCCTGATAGTTACCCTAGCGTAGTCTTGGGATTAGGTTTATGTTAATAAAAACTGATTTGTGGGAAGTGACGTTACCAGAGTGCACCCTTGGGTTGTACGACCAGCCTTTGTGGTCGGTAACGAGCCTGTGTGGTTCGGAAAGTTGAAAGGCTTCATAGAGAGAGGGTAAGGTTAAACCCTAGGATGAGAGATAAAATATGATTTGGATAAGCGGGAAAAAAAATCTACTCGAGAGAAGGGCAGGCCAGTACCAGAGTAAAGTAATTGGAAGGATTGTTATAGAGGAATGATTGGTGAATTAAGGAAATTTTGATGGTTGTTATGGAAAAGTGAGGAATGGTGGTGGAAAGATTGAAAGAGGTTGAGCCGTAGTCTCACCTCCAGTTTTTGAAAGCAAAATACTTATCACTTTGGGATAAACCGGTAGAGGTTAGGGCTTCTGCCGAAGAATATGGGACACTTAGTCAATTTAACTTGCATGGTTTATTATTAAGCCTCAGCCGCTCTTGTCTTTTCCTTGCATCTATACTCTCTTTTAAGACTTGCTGAGTACGTTTGTACTCACCCTTACTTTTCCCCTCAACACCCATAAGCAGTTGGATGAAGATAAAGCTTTTCGCGATGTCCTGGAAAGATGAAGGTTTTCGACGATGACGAGTTTCTAGAAGTGTAGGGTTTCGGGCCTAGTTCCAAAGTAGATCTAGGAGTTAGATGTTGATGTGAGTGTATGTTTGCTTTCGCTGTTATTTTGTAATGATTGTTCGCTGTGAGGTATACCTCATTAGCAGCTTTGTAAGGAGATAATATTATAATAAGCAGGTTTTGTGATGAGCTACCACTGAATTGGATGAATATCAGGTATGATGTTTGTTTCGAGTTAGTTTCATAGCGACTCGTCTCCTACGGTGAAGTTCATACGAGGTAGGGCGTTATAGGTGGCGGCCAGGGTTCGAAACCAGGAGCAATAGCAGCCTTTCGTGCTAGCCCCTCCTCTTTATATAGTGCCCCATCATGAACCTTTAATCTGTATTAAAGCCCAACAGTTCTGATCTGTTCGTCTGGACCAGAACTTTCGGTTATAATCAGAACTTTCAAAAATAACATACTGTATCGAACTTGTTTCTGTCCAGAACTTTTGGTCCAACCGGAACTTCCGGTCCAACCAGAACTTCCGAAAACAACATTCTGTATCAAATTTATTTCGACCCAGAACTTCTAGGTCTTACCCAGAACTTCTGGTTCATCTAGAATTCACCTTTCAGGCAGGCCTAGAACTTTCGGTTCAACCGAAACTTCCGGTTCCTTCAGAAACCGAAACTGGGGCTAGCCTGGAATTTCCGGTCTAACCGAAACTTCCGAATGCTCCAAAACCTAGAACTTCCGGCCTCAGACCAGAACTTTCGGTTTTCCTAGAATTCTCTTCAGCATACTTCCATCAATCTCTCACTTGCATAAGAGCCAATTGTTACAAGCTTTAAATCCCATCCCCTTAAGCGTGTGATTCGATAGGTTCATATGTAAACGATCGCTACCCGGAAACTCTTTTTGGATCACAAATCAATAGCGGTACCTAGCAGCACATATTGACCCCCGAAAGCATACAAAATCAAAATCATATTTTCTGAACCTTGATATACTCACGCACCAATCCTTTACCACACGACATCAGTAAAGCTCAAGACGAGATTTGTGCCACCCTTGTTAATATCTCGACATTTCACTCGACCAAATAGTGGATTAATCATGATTAACTCTTTGATCATAGTGGCATGGCCATGCACTTTTCTAATCCAACTAACTCGAGGGGCTCAGAGACGTCTCTCTCGTTATTTAGGAGGGGTAAATTCCATCTTGACCGCTCACATCTCACGACATATTTCATAACACACCCGAAAGTAACCTTTATAACTATCTAGTTACGAAATAGCGTTTGGAAGCCCCTAAGTATGCTACTACACATTCTAGAATCAATGACGATCTCAGGTCTAAGAATTCTGTAGTACACCATTTGAGAACAACTGATGGCACATTAAGAATAATAATCCAAGTAGTATCTCAAAGTAGGTCTATTCAACTCTATGTTCACTAACATGAGTCCATATCACTGATCTGACATTTCCATGTCTATGATTCATGAAACATGATCATTAATAAGACAGATGTGCTAATCTATAAATCATCATTGTCCCACATGACGATATGAGATTAAAGATCGTTTAGAATAACATCATTATAAAATAAAAAGTTTCACAAACAAGTCACATACTTGCTGATCAATGTAAAAGATATTTATTCAAGAAACAAGATAATCAATTATCTAAATATACATCAGCATAGACAGAACAACTTCTTTTCACATACACTAGACTCACTCACATAAGTATCTAATACCCATACAGCTCAAGTGCGCCTCAACGGATCTGCAATATTCAAATCAGTGTGCACCTTACATAATTTTACGTCACCTCTATCTATAATCTCACGGATCAGGTAATAGTGCCGAAGTATATACTTGGACTTCTGCTATGACCTAGGCTCCTTGGCTTGCGCAATGGCACCACTATTATCACAATAGAAGTCCACTAGACTGGACGCACTAGAGAAAACACCCAACTCAGAAACAAATTTTCTGATCCAAACAGCCTCCTTCGTAGCTTCAGAAGCTGTAATGTACTCGGTCTCCGTTGTTGAATCTGCAACCGTTTCTTGCTTTGAACTCTTCCAACTCACTGCGCCTCCATTGAGGCAAAACATAAATCTAGACTGCGATCGCGAATCATCCTTGTTGGTTTAAAAGCTAGCATCGGTGTAACCACTTACAACGAGCTCCTCCTCACCTCCATAAACTAGGAACATATCCTCAGTTATTCTCAAGTACTTAAGGATACTTTTTACTACCGCCCAGTGACTTTCACCCGGGTTCAAATGGTATCTGCTCGTAACACTTAGAGCATAAGAAACATCTGGATGTGTACAAAGCATGGCATACATGATGGACCCGATCGCGGAGGCATACGGGATTGCACTCATCTTTTCCAGCTCATTAGATGTCGAGGGACACTGAGTCTTCCTGAGAGTAATACCATGCGACATTGGCTGGAAACTTTTCTTGAAATTCTGTATTTTTAACTGTTTTAAAACCTTGTCAATGTACATGCTTTGGCTTATTCCAATTAGCCTTCTCGATCTATCTCTATAGATCTTTATGTCCAAAATGTATGCTGCCTCTCTAAGATCTTTCGTTGAGAAACTTTTTCTCAACGAAGATTTGACAGCATCAAGCATTGGAATATTATTTTCGATCAACAATATGTCATTTACATATAAGACTAGAAATACAGGTGCGCTCCTACTTGTCTTTTTGTAAACAAAGGGCTCTTTTTTATTCTTGATGAAGCCAAACCCTTTGATCACTTCATCAAAACGAAGATTCCAACTCCGAGAAGCTTGCTTCAGCTCATAAATGGACCTTTACAGCTTGCAAATTTTCTCAGCATTCTTTGGATTATCAAGAACTTTAGGCTATGTCATGTACACATCCTCACTTAGGTTTCCATTAAGGAAAGTCGTCTTAACATCCATTTGCCATATCTCATAATCATAAAATACGGTAATTGCTAGGATGATCCAGATAGACTTAAGCATTGCGACGGGTGAAAACGTTTCATCATAATTAACACCTTGAATTTGACTAAAACCTTTCGCCACCACTCGTACCTTATAGATATAAACATTTCTATCAATGTCTATCTTTTTCTTAAAAATCCATTTACACTCAATAGTTTTTACACCATCAGGTGGATAGACCAAGTTCCAAACTTGATTCTTTCGCATGGATTCTAACTCGGATGTTATGGCTCCAAGTCATTTCTTAGAGTCTGGTGCCATCACTGCTTCCGTGTAGGTCTTAGGTTCATCGTTGTCTAACAACAATATGTCACGCTGCCCAGTGGATAAAAACGCAAATCGCTCAGGCGTATGACTAACCCTCTCCGACCGTCATAGGGATGGTATCTCAACAACAGGCTCTGCAACATCTTGCATATCAAGTTGTGGTTCAGTAGGAGCTGAAACGCTTTCTAGTGGTTCTCAAACCTCTTCAAGTCGCATCATACTCCCACAAACCCCTTTCGAGAGAAACTCTTTCTAAAGAAAAACACTATTCCGGGCAACAAACACTTTGCCTTCTTCTCGGTTATAAAAGTAATATCCTTTGGTTTCCCTAGGATACCCCATAAAGAAGCATTTATAAGATTTAGGTGCGAGCTTATGAGACGTCAAACGCTTTACATAGGCCTCACAACCCCATATCTTTAGAAAAGACAACCCCGGACGCTTCCCAGTCCATATCTCATATGGTGTCCTCTCTACAGATTTAGATGGAACTCTGTTTAGTATGAAAGCAACAGTTTCTAGAGCAAATCCCTAGAAGGACAATGGAAGATCAGATTGACTCATCATTGACCGGACCATGTCTAACAAAGTTTGGTTCCTCCGCTCGGACACCCTATTCCATTGAGGCGTGCCTGGTGGAGTCAGCTGCGGAACAATTCTACACTGCTTTAGATGATCATCAAACTCATGGCTTAAATATTCACCTCCACGATCGATCTCCTGTATGATTTTGTACCTCATTTTGGAACTCATTGAACTTTTCAAAGGATTCTGACTTATGCCTCATTAAGTATATGTAACCAAATCTATAAAAGTCATCGGTAAAAGTGATGAAGTACTAAAAACCACCTTTGGCTGTAGAACTCATTGATCCACATACATCAGTATGTAGAATATCCAACAATTCATTTGCCCTCTCACTTTTACCAGTGAAAAGCATCATAGTCATTTTGCCAAGTAAACAAGACTCGCATGTGTTAAATGATTCAAAATCAAATGACTCCAAACGCCCATCTCTATGGAGCTTCTACATGCGCTTCTCATTTATATAACCTAAACAACAATGCCAAATATAGGTGGGATTTAAATCATTAAGCCGATGCCTTTTCGTATTAATGTTATAAACATGTATATCCTCAAGATTCAGAATATATAAGCCATTCAACAATAGATAAACATCATAGAGCATACCATTCGAAAATATCGAACAACACTTGTTTTTTATTACGAATTCAAAACCATCTTCCTTTAAAAATGACGAAGAGATAATGTTTCTGCCCAAGGTAGGAATGAAATAACAATTATTCAATTCCAAAACTAATCCTGAGGATAGCAACAAAGAATAAACGCCGACGTGAACATCCAATTCGTCTCTTGCACACTTCCTTATCCTATTCAGTCCTTGCAACGATTTGCAAGTATGTATCATTGATCCAGTATCAAATACTCATGAATCACTTAGACGAGTAGCAAGATTAATTTCAATAATATTTATACCTGAAGTGGAAGCGGAAGTCTCACTTCCCTTCTTCTACTTGAGTTCTTCCAAGTACAACTTGTAGTTCCTCTAACAATGACCAGTTTTATACACAAACAAGGACTTTGAGGCATCGTACCTCTCGACTCGAACTTGGTTCTCAAACATGCTTTGGAGTCCTACAATCATATTATGGGCATCCCTATTCTCATCTTGCTTCCAAAGCTCAAAGGACATACTAGCAAGCATGAGACAGCTAGCATCGAGTGAATCGTTGGTGTGCTTCTCATAAGCCCACCGATCAGCTGCAGATGCATTATCAGCTAGTTCATCAGGATAGGGGACCTCTAGAACATATATCCTTTTTCTCTTGTATGAGAATAATTCTCAAGTTTCTATACTAGTCAATAAAGTTTGTTTCAGAAAGAAGCAATCGTAGATTAAAAATGGAAGTGTTCTTTGCAGTAGGTGCCATGATCTCTAACAAAATGCAAGGTTCAGTACTATGCTATGTGAATCTTCTATCAAATAAAAGATGATCCACTACATGATATACAATCGCTTTCTATCTTACGACATGTAGTGGGACAAGATCCATATTCAACTAACTCCTAATGTGCTTTGGCATCACTGCTGAAAGATTAGTGATATAGGTAAGCAACACTTTGCTAATCACATCCTTAGTGACTCTTGTTCATTGGGGTAGCATCCAATGCTCGACTCCCAACTCCATGCCCCGAAGCCCAAAACCGTTTTGATAGCTTTGTTAAGCAAACCAATACTATACATGTGGTTGTTCGACATTCACCCTAACTGATCAAGATAAAAGATGGCACCCTGCTTTGGTAGACCCACCATCGATGATCGAGAACCTTGGTAGGTGCAGCTATTGGAAAGAACATCAATACTTAATTTTCCGAGGAAAACTATTCTAACAAGGTAACGATGTCTATCGCACACGAGACATGCAAGAATAGTATGACAGAAACATAAGTAAACATTACAGGCAATTATATTAACTGTGACATAGTATGGCCCTTTTCACATTGTGATCTCCATCTCCATGGTTCCCGTCCTTCGGGTCATCATGCTTCAGGACTCCATGAACTTGTATCAATCTATTACATTTAATAGCACTATACTAATTACATGAGCAGAAGCATCACATGTCGATGTGCAGGTCGTACAATATTTGAACAGCCTTGGGCTATAATTAACCATGACACGCAGGCCATATTATTACATTCATGTATCTCATACATTTGAAAGGCCATACCAGTCACAACATTGTCTACAAAAATAAGTTAGACGAAGAATCTACGCGTGACTGAACTGGACCCGAAACTTCTGGCCAATAGGCCCGGAACTTCCGTCTCAGGGCCGGAACCTCCGAAATCAACCTTCTGAATCGAATTTATTTTTGGCCCGAAACTTCCTAGTCACACTTGGAACTTCCGAAAATAATCTTCCGTATGAATTTATTTCAGTTCAAAATTTCTGGTCCAACCAGAACTTCCAAAAATAACATTCTGTACAAAAATTATTTTGGCTCAGAACTTTCGGGTCACACCCTAAACTTCCAAAAATCCGACGCAAAAATAATAGATCCAATCTATTTCCACCACATATCACTATATGTGATCGATCCAGATCGAACACTACGCACGTAGGCTCCGATTCCACTATTGGGTTGTGGGGAGGCTACGATAGCGCTAATTTCAAAAATTTTACCCCGTTAGCCTAGAAACCATGCGTGCAATAGGATCATGGATCGTTACCTTTTAACGCAGGATGCGCTAGTGCAGCAGAAGAAGAGGTTGGGGAAGCGCGTCCTCGCTTGATTCCGCTCAGTTTTGTCCTTTCGTCGGCGATTCGGTGATGGAGACAATGCGATCCGGTGATCCGGCAAACTCCACTGGAAGAAGACGAGCACCACTATTGGAGTAGTGCCTCTATGATATCCACACATCTAGGGACAGGATCACCTTATGCCGGCGTGCTAGCACCACTCGCGAGATCCGGGAGATCGATCACAACGATTGCAATCGTGGAGAGAGGAGAGGTGGCGGCAAGGGTTCGAAACCAGGAGCAACAACAACCTTTCGTGCTAGCCCCTCCTCTCTTTATATAGTGCCCCATCATGGGCTTTTAATCTGTATTAAAGCCCAACAGATCTAATTTGTTCGCCTGACCCAAAACTTTCGGTTATAACCAGAACTTCCGAAAATAACATTATGTATCGAATTTGTTTCTGTCCGAAACTTTCGGTCCAACTGGAACTTCTGGACCCAGAACTTCCGGTCCAACCGGAACTTCCAAAAACAATATTCTGTATCGAATTTATTTCGACCTAGAACTTTCGGTTCTCACCCGGAACTTCCGGTTTGTCAAGAATTCACCTTTTAGGCAGGCCCAGAACTTCGGTCCAACCGGATCTTCTGGTTCTTCTAGAAACCGAAACTGGGGTTGGCCCAGAATTTTTGGTCTAACCGGAACTTCCAGATGCTCCCAAACCCAGAACTTCTGGCCTCAGGCCAGAACTTCCGGTTTCCCCAGAATTCTCTTGGACATGTTTCCATCACTCCATTCTCCATATTTCTATCTTTATCCATCTCTGCGAGGCCTACCTCGGCGTCGACCCCTACTTCAACCTCTTCCACTACTTTTCTCTACGATTCCTGAAGAAGAGGGTTGTTGGAGCCGGGATCCAGCTCCACGACGGTAAGGCGGCCGAGTAAATCACCGTCCCTCTCCCAACGTCCAACAAGGGCTGGAACTCCCAATGGTTCTATGTCAGGAACCACGAGCCGGCTCTTTCGCCGGAGACCGACCGTGTGTTGGCCCAAGCCTTGACCTGGTCGGACCAGTGCGGGTCGAAGGACTAGGCCTAGGTGAATGAGCTTATCTGAGAGATCAGTGAGCTTCAGAAGCAGAAGCTGACTGGGGTCTATGTGGTCCTTAACTTCGTGCTCCGTCGCGTTCAGCCTTGTAAGATCCGAGCGTGGCCGGGGTATGAGTATGCGGGGCGGTCGGATCCCTCTCGAGAGTCCGCCGAGCCCCTGTCCACAGAAGAGGGCACCAAGCGAGTGCGGGACCTCCTTGCCCCAAGACGGCGATTGGGAATGAGGATGGCCCGCGCTCATACAAGTTGCTGAATCCTCGATCAGTGGTAAGGCCTTACTTCTTGTTTGTTGTTTTTGTATTAATGCTTGGTAATATCACCTGCTGGGTGCTCATGGAGTCTTTATTGCAGGGGTGAGAAGCTTATTGCTCGTTGGCACCTTTGCCCGAGCAGCCCCGTGCGGGTTGGCAAAAGGACATCGATCGGCCGATCGGGCCGATCGGAACAAAGAAAAGGAAGGACAAAGACGTTTGTCCTCCTGCGGCGAAGAAGCCGCGCACGAAGGTGGCATCTCAGGGGAAAACCAAGGTGCCATCTTCATTTCCTAGAGAGGCTGGAGCCAACTCGGAGACGTCCGATGTCGGACTGACTGATGGGGCGAAAGTGACGGCGTCATCGTCATCATCGTCCTCACCTACACCTCCGCCTCCTCCGCCATCGGGAGGCCCTTAGGGTAAATATCCCCGGGTGAAGAGGAGCATCTTCTAGAAGTCGACCTGGTAAGTTTATGCCTTATCAACATTGAAGAACACCATGCATTTAACCTTTGTCTATTTGACAGCACGTCGGAGCCGTTGTCCGATGACGGTGGCTTGGCTAGCCCACCGATGACTAGTGGCTTCGGGGTGGTTGGCGGAAGGGATGACACGGCGGCGACCGCGCCAGCTGGTGTGACAACGGCCGCAGCGGTGGTGATGACCACTGATGTGGTTGTCTTCACGACTACTACCGGGCTGACCGTAGCTGCTCCAACCCCTGAGGTCCGACCAGCGAAGGCCCTGACTACAGAGGTGCCGACCATAGCTATGTCGAGCAGCAGTGCCCCGATTGATGCCGGGACCGTGCCGGCCGCAGCTAGCCCGATTGGCGATGCGGTGATGGGGGAGCAGTCGACTGCTGACCCCCGAGTGGAGGAGCAGCCGAGTGCCATCCCCGCCATGGGGGAGGCAGAAAATTTGGTGCCACCAGCAGCGGAGGCTATGGGGTCGGGAGGCGGCCCAGGCCCCGTTGGGGGTGAAGTGCATCAGGGGTTGGCAGAATGTTCTGATGCGCTAAGCCGTCTCGGCGGTGCGACCATCGTAAGTCATACTTACCTGAATTTCTATTTGTAATCCGTCACTTAGAGCTGACCATGTATTTGCTACAGCGATTAACGGAGCAGCTGGCTAGGAGGGAGGCCTCCTGGATGATGGTGGAGAAGGACAATGAGATCCTCCGCACCCAGTTGGACATCCGATCCTCCGGTAAGTATCTAGCCACTTCATAAGCTGTTGGCAGTATTTGCGTTGTATCCATCTAATCATGGAGATTAATAGATTGGGCGACCCTGGAGGCTCAGTTGGAGACGGCGACTGCCATGACTGAGCAGTCGGTCATTGCGACGGAGGTGGCCATGGCCGAACGTGATGAGGCCAAGGAAAGGGCGGCGAAAGCTGAGGCCGATGCAGCCGAGCTAAAGAAGAAGATCATCACCTCCGAGGCCGCGTGACAATTGCGCAGAAGAAGGCCGATGAAGCAGTCGGTGAGTACAAAAGTACGGTCGTCTAATATTATCGTCAATAATTTTGAATTGGAATATTGGGTGACACTTATCTTGATGCTTTGCAGAACTGCATCAGCGGGTGGACGCTCAGTTCGTCGACCTAGAGATGCGTCTGAGCAATACCCAGGCGCAGCTCGACCACGTTCAGGCGGGGGCGGAGACGCTCGTCAAAATGATTGATGGTGAGCCTGCTAACACCGAGTGGATAGTGGAGCATTTTTTGGAGTGACTCCAGGGGTCATCGACACGTCTTTGGGAGCAAGCCCGGAACTTCATGCGGTCGACGGCCACGCACGCGCTCAGGATAGTACGAGCGCTATACCTGACTGCTCGGATGGATTACATCCAGGCGGGGTGGCCGGTGAACGTCGAGGAGTCCGACGTGGAATGGATCTACGCGGAGGTGGAGGAAACGGTGGCTGTACTCGTGCAAGACTTAGAGCCGTATCCGAAAGAACCTGCCGAGTAGATCAAAAATATGTAGAGAAAAGAACTATGTATATAGTTAACTTTTAATGCAATGATATTTTAAAGTTAAAATTATGTTGTGTCCGACCACAATTTTCTGATTTCTGAGTGATTGGTATAGATGTAGTTCGTAGCGTAGGAAAACTGAGCCACGTGCACGCGTATTGAACGTTCAGCTTCACAAGTAGTCGGAAATAACAAAATAAGGAGGTCGGCCAATAGTATAGCGAATGGCGAGCCCCCGAGTGGGCAACAGATCTCAATAACAACTCACCAAAGTTAGAGCGGGTCCTACACTTTGGGTTAGAGTGATGAGGATGCATGCATTTGGGGTCAAGCGGGGGGAGGGGGAATGAAAGTAATTTAAAATTGAAATAAACATCTTTATTAACCCAAGATAAGAATACGTAGCTTGTAACATCAAGGGTAAAAGCGGCGAAGATGCTCAATATTCCCAGAATTAGGGACACGTTGGCCATCTTCACTCATCAATCGATAAGAGCCTGGTCGGGTAAATTCTGCTAGCAGTCAGGTGATCTCCTTGATTGCCTCTTTACGCTCCTAGGCGAATCGACGCATCTT
Organism: Zizania latifolia; assembly: GCA_000418225.1. NCBI lineage: Eukaryota > Viridiplantae > Streptophyta > Magnoliopsida > Poales > Poaceae > Zizania > Zizania latifolia. The sequence goes on along the minus strand of KE372646.1, from coordinate 278,241 downwards.
TTGCTTGACCGGCTTGGCGGTCGGGAAGACATGGAGTTCGTGCTCGATCAGCTTCCTTGGTACGCCTGGCATGTCGTAGGGGTGCTAGGCGAATATGTCAATGTTGGCGTGGAGGAAGCTGACGAGCGTTTTCCTATTTAGAATCTAGCGCTATCCCAATAAGGGCCATCTTGGAGGGGTCGGCGTCTGAGAGTTGAATACTCTTGTACTCAGCTGGCGATGGCGACATGCCCGATGTGGATGGCACGGTGGTCGGAATAGCGTGGTCAGCGGTTGGCGTGGTCTTAGCCGCCTGGATGGTCTCGTCCATCCAAACAGAAATATCCACCGCTTCACCCAAGGCGAGGCTCTCCTGCTCACAGGCGTGGGAGGTGGTGACGTCTCCTTTGACGAAAAAAGCTCCCAATGGCCCTGGAATTTTGAGGATTAGGTACGTGTAGTGGGGCACCGCCATAAACTTAGCGAGGGAGGGCCTACCCAGCACGATGTGATAGGCAGTCTCGAAGTCAGCGACATAGAATTTGACATGCTCAGTCCTAAAATTGTCTCGAGTACCAAACGTTATCGGCAGAGTGAGGGTGCCTTGTAGGATGGAGGCCTTCCCCGGGACAATCCCATAAAAAGGCGTGTCCATCTTTTGGAGCGATGACTCGTCGATGCCAAGCATGGAGAGGGTATCCTTGAACAAAACATCAAGGTCGCTGCTTCCATCAATTAGCACCCTCTTGAGGAGCACCTTCAGGATCACTAGGTCGACCACTAGTGGGAATCAACCCGGCAAGGGGATGTCCATCCATTGATCGTTTCAGCTAAAGGTAATCGGGATTTTCGACCACCATAGGTGCTCGATCGCCCTGTCGCTGATGGTGTTCACGCGACGGGTGAGCAACTTTTGCTGGCACTTGGACTCTACCGCAACTGCTCCACTGAAGATCATAGAGACCGTTTGAGCGGCCTCTTGGAAGTCATTTTCGGCCGGGGGATCGGCATCCTTGCCCTCCCGGTGAGTCTTTTTCTTTTTATCGTCCCGACGACACTTGTCTTGCCAGGGATTTTCTTCCGCCTTTTTGACCATTTGGTTCTATAGCTGGTAACATTAGCGAGTGGTGTGGTTGTTATTGGGATAAAAAATGCAGGGCTTATCTAGCATTTTCTGCATCACTGAGTTCCCCCATCCCCGGGATCAGGGTTTCTCCTCGGGAAGACTCTGGTTTGTCGCGGTTGTCATGCCGCGGCGATGGACGATGGTCCTCCGAGCGCTTCTTATCTTTACGGGACTCTCAAGTGGTCGGGTGCATATGCTCCCTCTCGGCATCCTTAGCATTAGCGAATTGTTTGACTATGGTGATCATCTCGCCTGACGCCGCTGGCTCATTCATCACCAGGTGGTAAAATAACTCTGACGGCTTTCTCAGTCCATCCTGAAATATAGTCATAACGTCAGCGTTGGAGATGCTGGCAACGGTGTTCTATCGCTCGAAAAAGCGGCGAATGTAATCCCGAAGGGACTTGTCGCTCTTCTGGCGTATCTGGCGCAGGTCGTGCCATGAGGCTGGCCTTTGCTAGGTGCCTTGATAGTTGGCGATGAAGATATTGCACAGCTGATCCCAGAAGTTGATGGAGTTCTCCTGGAGCCCTACCAACTAGCTGATGGCGGCTGGTGAAAGCATGACAGGGAGATAGTTTACCATAACATCGTGGTCCCCTCTCGCTGCTCAGATGACCATATAATACAGCCGCAGTCATTGGAAAGGATTCGTCTTGCCGTCACAGGGCTCGATCCCCGATGGGCGAAATCCTCTTGGCCATACCACCCGGTGAAGTCGCTCGGTGAAGGCTGGGAAGCCGTTATGGTGAGAGTCGATATCCTCGCGCCAGCTTACTCCTGGTGTCCCGTGGCTCCGATCAAAGCGCCCCCGGCGATGGAGCTTGCTACGTTCGCGGCATCCACAGCGACGAGAGATGATGTTGCCCGCGTCATGCGCCTAGCCGATGATTTCATGGGCATCACCCGAGAAAGAGCTCCCCTGGCAATCGCTCGGTCGGGAGCGTCGCGACCGACTGGACAGTCGGGGAGTAGCGTTACAATCGGAAGATCACGACCGTGTAGAAGGCGCCACCTCAGCAAGTTGGGCGGCGGCAGCCTGCGTCATTGCCCAAGCCCTCTGGAGCTCGGGTGTATTTGGAAGGGCAGAGAGTGCCCTCTCGATGGTGACTAGGTTCGTCGTGGTAGTGCGATACACGGCGTGACCCTCAAAGTCAACCGTGTAAGCTTCTTGCGTGTCTAGCCAGGAAGTCCCAGCAGCTTGAGCCCTCCCTCGACGAAGTGAGCGGGATGCATTGTGCCTCTGACGATCCCGCCGGTGATTGCTGGACTCGGCGGAGTTGGTAGTGTGCTCATCGTCAGAGACGACAGCCGTCATCATCATGACAACCTTCGTAGGAGGAAGCATCGGGGTGACTGTCGCGCCATGCCTCCCGATCCGCGTAGCGACAACTTAGGTGAATTGACGCCGCTGAGGAGCCATGGTGAATACCATGGGGATGATGAGTGATTATCAACGGGAGAGATGATGAAGTCAAGATGAAGAGAAGACAAGTCCTCTGAGATGAGGCACAGTGACTTGTCGTGATGGAGCTCGCGTGTGACTCAGGTACATGGACGGACATTCGTCGGACAGAGGGGTCGCGAGGACGTGCCGATCTATTCTGGGTGCATGGAGAAGAAGCGGCAAGTGGACGTGATCCGTCGTGGTGTCGACCGGTGCGACTCAGGTACACGGACGACCGACCGCCGGACTGAAGAGTCGCGGGGTCGAATCGGTCCAATCCGGGTGCCCGGTGCGGAGGCGACGGATGCGTTGACGGCTTCGGCTTAAAACCGTCAACCCGATAACGGAAAAGGGAGTTTGACGCTAAAGACAGCGGTGTCGTGACGGCTATAAAAAGCATCGGCACCGAATAATATCTGTAGGGTTATTTTATGTTTTTGCCCTGTGGGCCGGAGTCTGTAGCGAGCCTTCGCGAAGAGGGTATTTGAGTCATTTGTATTGGTCCATGGGGGCTATATAAGGGGCTAACCCTCCCTTGTAAACCTGGAGGTTTTGAGTTGAATGAGAAATCAAATTTGAAATTTGGGGTGTTTTCTTCCACCTCCCACCCTTCTTCTTCCTTCCTCCACAAGCCTTCTCTCTCCACCAACCAGCCACCTTCCTCCCTCCTCCCTCTCTCCACCGGCCGACCACTCCTCCTCTCCGGTGGCTCGGCGGCGCGCGGCAAGGCCGGCGCGTGGCGGCGGAGC
>KE372646.1:252968-267191 GCA_000418225.1 Zizania latifolia | reverse complement strand
AGATCTGCTGCTGCCTTTGCTGCCCTATTGAGAGCATCAGACACCATCATAGCTCCTGCAGAGAAGTAGCTGCTGGTCATGATGCCGTTGACAACCTTAGCTGCCGTTCTTCCAGTTGCGGTTGCAACGGTCTTGGTCGTCTCGGATACGTGGTATGTCTCGTCCACTGATCTGATTGCACCAACGCCGGAGCTGACCCTGTCAGTTAGGCCAATTCTCTTGCTCAGCTCTGCAGCCTTGGCCGCTGCAGTCGCCGTTACCTGATGGGACTCATCAAACGCTCTAGCCCTGGCAAGTGCATCCTTGCTGAGTGTGTATCCCCTTGCTAGCATTGTCTTCACAACATCCTGAGCAATCGTCAAAGCTTCCTGTGGTGTAGAGTTGAACTGGCATGATTGATAGTTCTGTTCAAGTTTCAGCAGTGAAAATCAAATGTCAGATACAGGCATTAGGAAGAGTGGGAGACTGTGCTAGTGTTCAAATCTCAAACAGGGAAATATTCAGATTAGTATACCCTATATTTAGTTTCCTCCTCTATATGCCAAGCTGGCCTGTCCCAAAAATTATAAGGCTCATCAGTCATCAGGCTGTCCCCAACGGGCTATGCAAACCGGCTGATCCACAATAGTAGCCCCCTGTAAAGATGTGAAATGTCATCAAGTGAACTACAGAGGAACTTTTGTATTTGCAGTCTCAACGAGATATGATGATCTTAGTTCTAAGAATATAATAGTATTTTCATTATTTGTTTGGTGATACCAGTTACAAATTTCTAGGATTTCACCACTATGGAACAAGAATAGAACCATGTAGTAGAGAACAAACATGTTAGGCTAGGACTGCAAACGACCATCATTTGTGCGCATAGATTTAAGATGTACAAGTGAGAAAAAAACTTACACTGAGCAATTCTGCAGTTTCCAAGGCATAAGGTTCCTTGAACGTCACATAAGCAGTAGAACCATACTCTCCTGATCTGTTGAATTTTCCATAAAATGGATGGTGAGAAGACCCATACATCCAAATAAAATGAATTTTTTCAGTTGCAAAATCAGATTACCCTTAAAGCTGAAGAATATTCAAACAGGATAAAAGTGCTCTAGAAGGCAAAATACAACAAGCATGGTACAACTCAGTGACCCGCAACTTATTTAGTGATAATCTTGGCATGGATACTGTAAAGGATTAACATCCATGTAAAGGATTAACTAACTGAAACTTATGAATGAACAAGTAAACAAAATACGAAAATAACCTGATAAGCTCTATATGCTCAATAGCAGCGACAGCGATACTTGTATTTTTCCCATAGTTGCTATGTTCAAGTGTTTGTCTGTGGAGGTTGTGTTTCGACTAGCCTGGTGTGACTATTGTGGCACAGTCTTGTGCATAATCTCATTGAGTCACTTGCAAGTCGGACACTTGGGTTTAAGGAAGTTTTTTCTGAAGTTTTTAGTATCGACTTGTTAGGTATGACTTTTACTTGTCCAGTCTTGGACTGAATCTCATCGAGTCACTTGCAAGTCCGATACTCAAGTTTCAGGAGTTTTATTTTTTCGCTGTATTTTATTTTGCGCCCATTCACCCCCCTCTGGTCTCTAGTTTCGGTCCTACAGCCGCCGAACCATGCGTCCACCTGAATTGGCGAAGATGACGAAGTCGGCGGGGGAGTTGTTGAAGATGGGTCGACGCACGGTCGATGGAGCTGCACGCTTGGGTGCTAAAGCCACTTTAGCATGGTGGCACGCTGCGCTCCTAGCGGCAGGGCGCATAAGGGGGTGTGCGTGAAGTCCTCGCTTGGCCGACAGAGACATTAGAGAGGACAAGTTGGCGCATGAAATCACCGACGAAGGTGAGGCTCCCGAAGCTGATGACAGCGCCGACAGGAACCTTGGTGTTCATCTTGCAAACAACGGCCATTGAACCCGAAAAAGAATTACACAGAATCCTCCCCTACTTGGTGCGCCAACTGTCGTTGCGTAAGAACAACAGTATCCTATGGGGTTACCCACGGATAAGATTTGTATAGGTGTATGGGGAAGTTTGTGTTCGTGATCCAATGGTTACCTCATGTAGTAAGAGACAGAGATTTTAGACAAGTTTGGGCTTCCCGGAGGATAATAACCCTAATCCTGTGTGGATGAATATGAGGAAAAGAGCCTAAAATGGATCTTAAGCGCGTGCGCATAAGTCTAGAAAAGACCTTTCCCTCCCCCCGTAAAGGGTGCTCCCTATCCCTTTATATACTGTAGGGATTGGGGGTTACCGTTCAGGGTTTAATCTGCCCCATTAATCCCTTTTAAATCAGTTTAAATCACCTGTGATCGTGGGCTAATAAATACAGCGGTTATTCGCTACATTGATTTGATTGTTACGTCCTAGATTTTATTGCCATTGATGAGGTGGCCCGACTGTTTGTACAAACCCACGAGTCCTAGCGGTCGGACGTCCTCCCGAGTCCTGGTGGTCGGGACCCCTTCCAGGTCATATTTAATGCTCTGTGTTCCCGACCCTATCTTCTGTCTGATCACCATAAATGCACTCGGAGAGTACCCCGGGGTCATATCTCTAACATTGGGATAGCTCGACTGCCGATAGATATGAAATCGATGGGGTGACTTGTGGTTTTACTTACAAAGTCCTTAACGGGCACGTGATTTGTGGCTGAGGACAGTGGTTGTGATTGACGAGTTAGTGGTTTGGAGCACCCTCGGGATTTCAGAGGAGAAGAAGGAAGAGTGGCAGTGTGTTATTCTATGTCAGCTTTGGAAAAGCCTTGTCACGAACCTCCTATTCTAGCGTGGTAAAGGAGTAAGCTCATGTCATAAGGGTAAAGTGTACACCTTCAGCTGAAGTATAATCTGTTCAAACAGCCGTGCCCACAGATTTGGACGCGTGTCTTGATAGTTTTCCTTGCGTAGTGTTTCATCTTGTTTTCCACCAACTACTATTGTGGGATGGGGCGTTACCAGAGTATACCCTCGGGGTGTACGGCTAGCCTTTGTGGTTGGCAATGTTCCTGTGTGAAACAGGAAGTCAAAAGACTTCATAGGAAGAGATGTGAGAATTTAAAACTAGTTGAGCGATAAAACTGGACTTGAGTTGAGATTATGATAAAAGTGGGAACAACTTACCCGACGAATGGGCAAGCTAGTACCAAGAAACGGTAAAAGTGATGAGATGATGTGGTAAGGTTTTGTGGTAAGATGAATTGATGGAAAGATGGTGGGATTTGTTGCAAAGCAATCCCGGTATAGTGGAAATGTGGGAATAAGGTTGGTTATTGAATTATTATACTATTTATGGGAACGGGTAGAGGTTGGGACCTCTATCCGCGGGTATAAGCACTTAGAAATTTTAAACTACATTTTCTTTATGAACCACTGCCACTCTTTGTATCCGTCATCTATACTTTTTACCAAGATTTGCTGAGTAATCAACCTTGTTTTTGCCCCCAGAGTTTGCTAATCTCTCCGAAGATGAAGAGAACTTTGAAGACGAAAGTGAATGTGTTGCTAATGAAGAAATAGAAGATTAGGGTTTTGAGCCTAGTCCCCAAGATAGAGTTTAGACAGTAGTGCATACTTTGAGTGTTGTAATGCTTCTGCTGGGCTTTTGTAATGTTTGTTGCTACGAGGTATGCCTCTTTAGCAGCTTTTGTAATAGTTAATTATTGTAATAATATTTTCTACAATGTACTACTGCTGAATGGAACGAAGTCATTCATGATTTTTTTTGTTCGTCTTCGATACGTACCGGCTCGTCCAGTTTCGACGGAAATTATGTTTCAGGACGGGTCATTACAAAGATGGTATCAGAGCATAACTTGGCCCTAGGAACAAAACCCTAAAGACCGTAGGATTAATATATGCTTACGAAGAAATTATTATTTTCTTTAAACACCATCTTGTACTCTCACCTATTCTACTCAAGTTTGAAAACTTGTTTCTTATCCCTGCCTATTCAAAGATTTATTAAATGAAAATACTTAGTTTCATCGCTTCTATGAGGAAGAATGTCAACAAAGATGAACGCAGCATGAAGGAAGTCTTCACCAGCTTGGAGCTTGAAGTTGTTCATATGACCGTAGTAGCGCTAACTCTTTAGTAGTTGTATTATATTGTATTGTATTACTGATTTTGATTTTCGCAGATGTGCGATCAGTCTGCTCTATAAAGCAAGTGACTTGGCCACATCACCTAACTTATTTGGATCTTCTATTTTACAAAACAATTTATATTTGGGTTCTATTAATTTATTTCTTATCCCTAAATCATTTCTACTATCTTCTAGTAAATGGATAGAAGTAATTATCGTTAGATCCGTATCCTAAACCAGAACCACTTAAGTTTAGAGGAGAAAACCAGATGCAAACCCTATAGGACAAATATATATATATATAGTAAAAATTAATTAATTAAACCTCGAAAACCCCCAACCAATAATCAAGCTCCTCAGTTTAACCTTGGCTCTAGTAAATCATAGTCACGCAAACCCAAAACCTATTCAAGTTATTGCCTAGAGTTTGGCTACATGGCAAGAGTAAACATGAATAAAACCTTATGGACCGCCTAACTAAAAGGCTGAGTTTGAGAAATTCAACTAAAACTTGCTCACCAGAGTCTCTCGAACAATTAAGTTAGTAAAGACAAATGACTAAAGAACATGGGAGATAAGTTAAACCTAGATGAGTGTACCCTCTCTAGGAAAATTTATATAAGCTACCACTGAACAAAAAAATAATATATATTTGCGCAACTCATAAGGATGATACAAAAAAACACATGGATAAATTTTGTAGAACCCTTTAAATTAACCTATGTGTCTAAGAAAAAAAACATTATAAATATGAAACATATAGAATCTAAGTAAATCAAGCAAGATGAATATATAGTATGTAAATCCCTCCGTAGTTTCAACATGCTCACACGATATGCCATGGATAAACACAACATTGATACAAAAAAACATAGATAAAAAAATAATAAAAATAAAAATAAAATAGAATATAAAAGTTCTTATAATGAATTAGTTTCACCTTCTCCTTATAGATCTTAATACACAAAGAAACCTTACCAATGAAATGAACTAGTCAGCTAACAACCATTGTCTTATTAAATGTTCTAACAAAGCAGTAACTCTAGAAAGCCCCATTGGTACAAAGGTAATCCATACTTTAAAAAATATAGGATTAAACATACTTTGGACTATGTACAACCATCAACCTTGAAGATGAATCACTAGTCGAAGAATATATTGAGGTTTCCCAGATAACCTACCTAACAATCCACCTGATAGAATGATGGAGCTCTCTACAGAAATTACATTTAAACATAAGCATAATTATCTCAAACAAAAAGGTAATCATTATTACTTTCCAAAAACACTAATTATCACCAAAGAAATTAATTCCTTTATTTTGAATCTAGTTAAACCGAAAATCATAATTCCAAAGTCTGAAATCATTCTTTATCAATTAAACATCTTCGATTCTTCATTTTCTGCAACCATAGCACAAATATCAAGTTAGACCCTCCTAATTAAATTACAATTAGTAGATACCACTCATAAAACGAAAATCACATTTATAAACTGTAACTACTATTCTCAATCCAACAATTCACTATGCTTAATTCAAAAACACCATTCATAATATTATAAACCCACCAAAAGTTACAATTCCGAGATTATCTATTCTCTCTTCAACCTTCCTGTCGTATCATCTTTAAGTTCAAACCGGTACACTCTCTAATGTCTGCAACGGCAACACAGAAAAATGGATTAAATCCTTCTAATCAAAATTGAAAACGGTAAACACACTTACTATTCATGAATTGAAAACAAAATCTAATACTTAAATTAATCCTCTCTCATTTAAACTCCCTGTTTAAGTCTTAAAGTTCAAATACAAGGCATCTATCTGGTAGTATTCCCTCTGATTCAATTTTTGAATTCCAAATATTTCAACTCAAAATGTCTCTTGAAAATACCATTCCTAAATCTACAACACTACTCATCGTCTGGCAAACTTCAATTTTCTATATATGAAATTTTCTTTTACCATTCAAAACACCTTTGTTCTATCGCCGATCAGATCCACCATTTAATTTCCGTAAAAACAACACAAGATCGGGTTGAACCTTAGTAATCAAATTATAACCTGTAATCATTATTCACATTATGAAAACTCTGTTTTAAAATTAAAACCAAAAACAATATTCCCATCTGAAAACCAATATTCGGTATCCAAAAATATTAATTCGCATCTTCAAAACACCATTTCCCAATCCAGAGAAACAACTTTTTGGCTATTCAAACTTCACGCCTCTAATCTCATTAGCAAGCCATCTTAATCTCTAATTACACAATAATCAAAGCTAGATCTTTCTTAAACCTAGTATTCTATTCAAATTAAAATGAAGTTTAACCTAAAGTAGTAATTAAAATTCTCAAACCCGAAATACGACTCATCTTTTAAAAACACTAATTATCATCCAAAAACAGTGCTAATGATCTATAAGAACATCATCTTTTCATTCACACATCTTTGTCTCTACCCATAATCTAATCCAGAGATCCTTTTCTGCAATAATAATCACCTTCAGTTTAGGAATCGGTATGAGGTATGTACTGATCATGAGGGATAGGGTATATATATGCAACCAAAATGTCATGAACCTAAGCTAAGAGGGATTCTCGAAAGAAAAGAAAAACAGCAGCAAGTTTGATATCCACTCCTATAAAAAGAAATAAAAAAACCAATGTATAGGTAGGTGTCCCAAGTCAGAAAACCTATTACAATTTGGCAAATAATTATTATTATTACTATATATATAATAAAAAATTTTATCAAACAATAATAATAAATAAATAAAATTGAATACAAGGTTAATGATTAAGTACTTGTTGGATAAATACATTCATCTAACAATAAAAAGTTTGATGACCTTATACTAAAGAAGCCAAAAATATATATATATATCGACTTTCGTCTGGACCCAACCTAGGAGAGTCAACTAGGTAACGAAAGTTAGACACGCTACCTGCCTTGCTTTAGGGCATTATTCTGATAAATCACCATAGAACTATGGAAAGCTAGTATTAGCTCAAGCAAGGATCAGTATTACAAGGTCCCAATATCCTAGCTGTAACACACTACTCCTATCACCTATAGACAAGTATCGGAAGAATCGCCGGATGTTAGAAAAGGTCGTATCAACGATTTACAAACAGATATAGCTTCACCAACACTAGGAAACCATATAAGAACACCCTAATGGCCTTAGTATATTGTTGATACAAAGACATAGATAGAATATCCCAAAGCTAAAAATATATATTTATATAATAAAATAATAAATGTAAATAACTAATAATATACATATGAAAATTATATATATATATATATATATATATATATATATACCATACCCGTAGGTGAAAATCGAAAATAAACAGGAGCACTCCAAACTAACCAAGTACCAAAAGTAAAAACATCCTAGATTTCATAGGACAACTACAAAAAAATACAATATAAATAAATATATCTATATATATGTCGTGTGATCGTTAAGGCTCGACCAGGAAGAATAAATTCAACAGGGATATTAAGATCAATTGATTGGCCATGAAAAAATATATAATAATAATAATAAATCATTCAAATCAAGTAGATACCGTAAAATCCCAAAGAAAGAAGACTAGGTCACATAGGGCTTAATGCCTAGATCCTTCTAAAATACGAATAAGTTCTACCACGTTTAAAGAAGCAACCATTTTGAAGTAAAGCCGCAAAAATCTCGAGTTGGAAGTTGGAAATCAGGTATATCTTCGAATATCACCCCGCATAGTGTTAGGAGGTTTGGTATTGTCAGAAAACTAGCACCCCGATACATTGAACCATTCTTGCCTCACACGATGAAGTTGCCTATCAGCAAGAGTTACCTGCAGCCCTAGTAGATGTGCGTAGTAACCTTCATGTATCCCAAACAAAAAGATGTCTACCCATTCCTAAAGAGCAAGTACCCCTCGAAGGTGTGACACTTAAAAAGAACCTGACTTAATAGGATCATCCTCTCCGTATTTTTGAAGAGGAGGAACACTAGATGGAAGGTTATCAAGTCCTATACGGTACAAAGGAGGAACCACTCTAAAGATGAAGCTACATGAGAGCAAGAGGATCATCAACAAAGCTGAGTACTGTAGTTGTTCGCCTAGCCTAGAAATCTCGGGTCGAGATTTTCTTAAGGGGGGTAGGTTTGTGAAATCCTGATTTCAACAATTCAGCAAAAACATATTTGAAATAAAATTCGAATTTGAAAATTTGGATTTCATGAATTGTTTTTAGTGCCAAAATAAAATTTTCAAACAAATAGTAAACACTATTTGTCGACCGAAAAACACTATTCTCCATTTGAAACAATTGACTCATCTTTCCTATCCTTGACAAATGCCTAGATTACCCCGAACCGAAGGCAAAGTTCAAATCTAAAATTCACTATTCTTTATCGGAAAGACAATATTCGTCATCTGACAACTCTAGTCAAAACTCAAAAACTTACTTTTCCTTCGATCCAATCCTTGATCTCCAAAATTTTCAATTCGAAATATTCCCAGGAAATACTATTCTTAGTCTGACAACACTATTCATCGTCTAGAGCTTCCTTTTGAGTTCTTTCATAACCTTGTCAACTCACTCATATATATATATACATATATATCAAAAACAATGGAGTTCCTGTACTATTCATTGCGAGAAACTTCATTCCTAATTCCAAAATCAAAGAATACAAAACCGTCTCCAAAAATACTATTTCGATTCGAAGGCACTATTCACTATCCAAAAACAATCCTATTCTGTATCTGAAAATACAAATCATCAAATTAAAGATTCAAGTTCTCCTTTCATTCCCAAATTATGGCTAACAATGGAAATTCAAACCTAATACGATTTTCATCCACTAATCTTTTCCCTAATGGCACATCATCCGTACTCCAACTCCTATGTTGCTCTTGCGTTATCGCTGCGCCAAGACTAGTCATGTTGGCTACGCCAGCCAGGCTGCACACCGTGCTGTGACGGCTACGCACCAGAGCAGGGCGCCACCCAGCCACGCCGGCCATGCATGCCCACGTGACCATGCCCGAGCAGCTAGCAAGCATGTGCGCCGCGTCACCATGCCAGCCACGCACTAGCTCACATCACAGCGCGCCAAGCTGCGCGCCGCCTACGCCAACGTGCGCGCCTGGGCGCCATGCTACAACAGCAGCACCACGCCCGAGCCAGCAACACCGTGGCGCTGCGCCACACTGGCCACACGCCTGCGTGACCACGCCAACTGTGCCAGGCCACGCTCGCCACCCGTGCCACACCCATCGCGCCAGTGCGCCGACTCAACCGCAATAGGCCTGCACGTCGGGTCCACGCTGTCGCGTCGTCCGCACCCCTCTTTCCGCCGGATTTTCCGTGAGCCTCACGCCGAATGCATGACTCCGCCAATCGCCACGTCTCGACAACACCGGAATAGTCAAGCCGCTGCGCCGGCCACCCACCGCCGTGACGACATCATGTCGCCGCTCCGCGCCAAGCCTTGTCGCTGGACCCCCTACTTCCTGAAGCTTCCTCCGCCCCTACAAATGCAGCCGTCCGCTTCATAGCTCCGCACCAGACCACCGTCCCCCAAACCCTAGCGCCGCTGGGGAGGCTCCCTCATCCGCCACCATTCGGTACGACCTCCCTTTCCCTCTCTTCATTGCCGGAATCTCAATCCAGAGGCTAGAACGTGATCCTCACTCTCTGCCATGTTCGTTTTTACAGCTATCGACGCCGGATCGAGGCCAACGCTGGGATCCCCCATCTCGCCGCCTCCACCCCACGCTTGCCGAATGTATACCCATATTTTGATTGCTTGCATCAGTAGCACCTCTAGGCTATGCTGGTCATGTTCCATGGGTTGGCCATGGCAGAACGCCACCGGAACTCGCCGGCGACATTCGGCCGCGCCACTCCTTGTGCGTCACCATCTCTAGGCCACCATAGTACCCAGTTGCAAGATCTGGATGTTCAGCCATGTTCCTAGTGTGTCTAATCTGGTGAAAAGCTTCTCCGTTCATCGCTGGAGCCCCGCTGTCACCCGTTGTGCTGATCCTCTGTTGATTTGCCCCCTTTTAATTTTCAGAGAAATCGTGTATTTTCTTATCGATCCATCCATAGGAAGTGTTCATCTTAATCTCTAGAATATTTTGTTAAAGTTTAGTGTCAGTCGGAGTTGAATCGGAGGAGATCCAGGCCAGAGAAGTCTCGGTCGTCCATGTCTTCTTCTACCTCTAGCTGGAGCACTTTTTCTCTACTTGTGTCGCTGATGAACATGGCCCTCCTGTCGGGAACCGCCGTTCCTCAGCCGCCCACCTCCGCCTGGTGTCGACGCGTGGCCCTCGGCTACGGGCCACACCGCGCGTGTCCGCTAGCGCCATTGTGCCCCTGACATGCCGGGCTAGCTGGCCAGCCACCCCAACCACCCCGCCCCTTGCCTGGTGACGCGTGGCTAGGCACACCGCGTGCATCCACGCGCGCGCATTTGCGCCGAGTTGCCCCTGTGTGCAGAGCCCACCTGTTGGCACGCCCTCCCACGCCCTGCGCGCAAGCGGGCCGAGCCGACTGATTTGGCCCAGTGCACCCGATGCCCCTGGTTCCACCAGGCAAGCCTAGCAGGCCAATGGTCGGTTTGGGCTGAACCCTCTGCACAATTCCTTTCCTATTTTCTAAAAATTAAAACCAGGCCGACCCATATTACACAGTGTCTTTTCGCATTTTCAGAAAACTATTTAAACCTTAGGAAATTCCTATAAGACCCATCCTATCTCCAAATGACTCCATTCCAGTTCCTAAAATCTTCTAAAAATTGCAGAGTTTATTTTGGCACAGTTTAAATAAATTTTAGTATTTTTCTTGATTGTTTTATTTATTACATGTATGTTTGCCGCTTAGCCGCCGACACCGAAGAAGCTCAAGACTACTCTGTTGAAGACCCGGATTTCATTCCTAAAGAAAAGCAAGTCTTCCTTTGATCATGCTTGATCCTATGAAATGCTTGCAATGCTTTAAACTTATATTTGGATGATTAGGTTGCGCACTCACGTACACTAATAGTCTATTGCTTGAGCAATTATGACAAATAAAACCTAAAATTGACAATTTAGCCTCATTGTTGTTGAATACCTTATATTCCTTTGTCGATTTAAGATTTACTATTACATCCATTGTTTTACTTTATTCTTTTAATTGCTTTTAGTATATTCCTTGTAATCTGGGTGCACTACACATACACTTACACACCTATACTAAAACATGGCAATTAGATGTAGATGGGAGATGGTGTTGTTTTTGCAAATGTGTTGTGTTGAAATAAAATTGTTTGTGTTGCAAAATTGTTAAGTGTGGTTGTTGCTTTATGGCATGATTGTACTCAACGTATAAGGACCGATACCTTGGGGAATAACATGAGCACACCATCGTACAACCTTGTGAGTACGTGAGAGGTGCCCCTGGACTAGTATTTAGTGGACTTGGGATAGCTCGACTGTCGATAGATATGAAATCGCTGGGGTGGCTCGTGGTTTTACTTGCAAAGTCCCTAATAGGCACGTGATTTGTGGCTGAGGCCAGTGGTTGTGATTGAGTTAGTGGTTTGGAGCACTCGTGAGATTTCAGAGGAGAAGAAGGAAGCGCGGCTTCCCGATCCTTATTTGAGAACCTGTTTAGGTGGCAGTGTGTTATCCTAGGTTGGCTTTAGAAAAGCCTTATCATGAATCTCCTATACTAGCGTGGTAAAGAAGTAAGCTCGTGTCGTAAGGATAAAATGTACACCTTCAGCTGAAGTATAATCTGTTCGAATAGCCGTGCCCATGGATATGGGAGCGTGTCTTGATGGTTTCCCTTGCGTAGTGTTTCATCTTATTTTTCACCAACTACTATTGTGGGATGAGGCGTTACTAGAGTATACCCTCAGGGTGTACGGCTAGCTTTTGTGGTTGGCAACGTTCCTGTGTGGAACAGGAAGTCAAAAGACTTCATAGGAAGATTTGGGAGAATTTAAAACTAGTTGAGCGATAAAACTAAACTTGGGTTGAGATTTTGATAAAAGTGGAAATAACTTACCTGACGAATGGGCAAGCTAGTACCAAGAAACGGTAAAAGTGATGAGATGATGTGATAAGGTTTTGTGGTAAGATGAATTGATGGAAAGATGGTGGGATTTATTACAAAGCAATTCCGGTATGGTGGAAATGTGGGAATGAGGTTGGTTATTGAATTATTATACTATTTGTAGGAATGGGTAGAGATTTGGACCTTTATCCGTGGGTATAAGCACTTAGAAGTTTTAAACTATATTTCCTTTGTGAACCATTGCCGCTCTTTGTATCTGTCATCTATATTTTTTTCCAAGACTTGCTGAGTACTCGAGTACTCAACCTTGTTTTTACCCCAAAAGTTTGCTAATCTATTCGAAGATGAAGAGAACTTTGAAGACGAAGGTGAAGGTGTTGTCAATGAAGAAATAGAAGATTAGGGTTTCGGGCCTAGTCCCTAACTGGAGTTTAGACATTAGTGCATACTTTGAGTGTTGTAATGCTTCCGCTGGGCTTTTATAATGTTTGTTGCTGCGAGGTATGCTTCTTTAGTAGCTTTTATAATAGTTAATTGTTGTAATAATCTTTTCTGCAATGTACTACTGCTGAATGGAACAAAGTCATTCATGATTTTTTTGTTCGTCTTCGATACGTACCGGCTCGTCCCGTTTCGGTATAAATTCTGTTTCGAGACAGGTCGTTACATGAGACCTCCTCTATCTCGTGCATGTACTAATTTGGTGATTCCTTGACAAGTTTGTGATGTGTACGGTGAACCAGAAACTTTCAAGTCACCTTATCATCGGCAGCGCAACTCCGGGTACCCCAAGGTACACCGCTATCACCATTAGATCCACCTCGATTTCCTTGTTCCATTCCTATAGTTAGCCAACCAAGATGTGCCATTTTAAGTTGCCATTTTTTATGGAAACAACCTCCTGTATGTCTCCTCTATTCATGTGGGCTGGAGGATCGAAAGAAGAACGACCTGTCTATAACTCCAAAGACCTATCTGTAAACTTTCGAGGACCTGTCTGTAAACTCCCAAGGACCTATCTGTAAACTCTCGAGGACCTGTCTGTAAACCCCCGAGGACTATCCTAGAACTTAACTAAAAAGGCTGATACTTAGAAAGTTCATAGAAAATTCATCCAAACTCCAAACGGGCAGAAGTCAATTTTGTTTGTTTCATAAAAATGTGCTCTACAATCTAGTAAACTCAAAAAGTGGGAAACTTTTACCCAAAATAGCAGTTTAATCATAAAAATTCCTAAAGACATACTACGTACTACATACTTTAACATTTAATAACCTTCTCACGCTTAATATAAAAATTGAAATAATTTCACATAAATTCATTTAGGATCCAACACTACTTGCTGCATGAACATCATGCAATTTTTAGCGTATTTTTTTATGTTATTGTAAAATCCGTTTTCTCGAACAAGTTTAAAAACATATTGAAACTGAGACTAAGTTGGAAATTTTGAAAGTTTGATTTAAATTATAGTGCCAAAACAAAATTGGATTCTAAAGTAATAGTAATTACTATTCACCATCCGACAAAAAAATCATTCCAAGCCGTAAAAATTTCCTTTTCCCTCCAAATCAATTTTCGACGCAAATTCTAAATTGAACCCACTATTCTGAAATACAAAAATACTATTCATCATCCAACCATTTGTTTCCTCTGATCCAATCCCCTCGTCCAAATTTCGAAATGTCGGATACTTAATTTCAAATACTCATCTTCAAACGGCAATTTCAAACTTACTTATTCACAAATCACATATATGTATATACATATACACGTACAATACGTATATAAGTGTATATACCTCCAATCTCACTTTTGAACAGACAATAGTCTTAACCCATTTTCAAATTCAAAACTCAAACTCAAACTCCATTTTCTCTTCCTTCAAAGTGCAGCCTTTCCTTCTAGCCTTTTTGCTTTTTCTTTTGCTGGCTATCTCGGTGCACCCGGCTGCACTCGTCGCTCGACCTGCCTAGCTGGCAATGCCGCTAGCGCGCCCACCTGCGCCCCGGTGAACCTTCTGCCTGCATGGCGCCAGTGCCCATCGCGCCAGCTCG
>KE372646.1:154626-173167 GCA_000418225.1 Zizania latifolia | reverse complement strand
AGATTTATTGAAAAGGGCTAATATGTTTGATTGCAAACCAGTTAACACTCCATTGTCAACTAGTGAGAAATTGTCTGCATTTGAAGGAGCTTCTCTAGGTGTCAATTATGCAACTCAGTACATAAGTATAGTTGGTGCTCTCCAGTACTTTACTCTTACTAGCCCTGATATATGCTTTTCTGTGAACAAAGTATGCCAATTTCTGTATACACTGGGCTGCTATCAAGAGTATCTTAAGATATTTGAAGCAGTGCACCAAGATTGGACTAAAAATCAGTAAGTCACAGTCCTTACTTGTAAGTGGTTTTTCAGATGCAGATTGGGCAGGCTCTCTAGATGATAGAAGATCTACAAGAGGTTTCACCATTTTTCTAGAGTCTAATTTAGTCTCATGGAGTGCACGTAAGCAGGCCATAGTGTCGAGATCTAGTATAGAAGCTGAGTATAAGGCAATTGCTATTGCCACGGCGGAAATAATGTGGATTCAAACTTTATTGTGGGAGTTAAATATACAATGTCCACCCACAGCTAGACTATGGTGTGATAACATTGGAGCAAAATATCTTTCTGCTAATCCGGTGTTCCATGCAAAAACTAAGCACGTCGAGGTTGATTATCACTTTGTAAGAGAACGTGTGACACAAAAATTACTTGAGATTGATTTTGTTCCTTCTGGAGATCAGCTTGCCGACAGATTTACCGAGGCTCTTCCGGTAAAGCAATTAGAAAATTTTAAGTACAATCTTAAATGTGGACCAATCGTTGAACCAGCCACTCGTCGTGTTGACCCGCCGAGCGCATGAACGCATCATGCTGTACTGCCTCATGGTGAGCGTCCACTTCCTCGAGCTTCCCAACGTCACAATCATGGCTGGCCGGCGAAGTGAGACAAGTGCATGGCGAAGCCGGTACCATCTCCCGCTGCAAAGAGCCACATGCCGGAGCCAGGTCCAGCGTGTGGCGCACAGGAAGGCGAGTGCCCAGGATGACCCTAGCGAGCTCAGCAGAGACTTGGTCTCCAGGATGAGCGCGCCGCCTATCAACGCATAGGTGATGGGGACGTCGACTCTGTTGTGGCCACCTTTGCCGCTGAAATGGAAGAGCAGGAGTGAAGTGACAACGGCGAGTGGCGCCATGGTGCGGATGCCATAGCCCAAGTAAGTGTGGATCACATTTGCCTTGGTGTACAGGATGTCGTACATGAGGGAAAGCTCCATCTGCATCACTGTCACCGTACTTGGATCAAAGTCTTTCTCTCCCCGAAAAAGGTCCCGAATTGCCCTGGTGTCAGGCTTTTCTGGATCGCCGTCGCCGTCGATCACAGAATCAACTATCCCGTGTTTGCAGACATGGAACAGGGAGTGAGCACGCTGCAAAAGGATCTCATCGTCCACGCCCTGGTCAGTACCTTGGCTGTGAGTGTGCTCGCACTTGATGTACAAATGCTGGTGCTTGTCACGCGGCACAACCTTGAGAGAGTTCTGGATGCTACTGAAGTTGGCGCGCCACAGCGCAAATGTCCTCTCGACGTACTTGGCAGTGCCGACGAGGAACATCAGTGCAGCCGCCAGAACGATCAGCGTGCCATTCCCGGCGATGTACATGTAGAGCACATACACGACGCCCAGCACCTGGACTGCCAGAGTCACAGCATGGCGCTTCCAGAGCTTGTTGTCCTCGAAAGCATAGGCGGTGATGTTGTCCGGGCCACCTAGGTGCAGCAGCAGAAATGGTGCCCAGAATGCCACCAGCTTGTGTTCGCGTGGCGCGCTGCTGAGGGAGAGGTGGCCGACCGTGTATATCGCCGTTGTGTCGGCCAGCTGGTAGGCTAGCCAAAGCAGGATCCTCCTCACATCCGTCGTCTCACGCCGGCGAACCCCGGCCAAGACATGGAGGACAACCTGCAGTGTAAGGCTCAAGAGCACTAGGATTTGGGTCGCCCACTGATTCCACAGGCCCATCAGCCGGTTCAGCTCTCCTGCCATCGTCGACATCCTGCAACAAAACTCTGCTTACAAATTAATCAGAAATGTATGCATGGGACGTCATTACAAACGCGGAGATAGTGAGGCAAGATTAATCCAGCTTACATGGGCTAGATGATCACAAAAGTTGCTATGATGCTTGTGCCGTTGTGCAGAACAGAGCAAGCTTGTGCTAATAATATAGTGTCAACTCAGCTTGCTAAGCAACGAGCAATGTGATCTTCGTATCCACCTTACAACCGGAAGCCAGAGAAGCGGCAAAAGTTGTGAGGATTGAAATGTCACCCATGTGTTTGTTCGGCATTTGACAGCAAATTTTTTGAATGGATGTGACAGCAAAATTTGGATCCAGCAATTAGATATTCAAGTATAGTTCCACACATGTGCTACTCGTCAATTTCATTGTGTTATTGGCCGGGGTGATTTAGTTTAATTACCATGGGATGTGATGCAAAACGGGAATAGAAGTGTAATTAACTTGATCCACTTGGTTTTCCTAGTTGTTAGCCCGGACGCACATGCAATTCATATATTATAATCATTTGCATAACAGTAAATATAAGAGGAGAAATCATGTGAAAGAACATGCTAAATTATCTATTAGCTTAAAAAATCTAATTTGTATGAATGCAAATTAAACAGAGTAGTTACACCGTAAATCCAAAAATATTTCTTAATACTCACTACTATAGAAGTCATTTGTACCAGTTAAAACCCTATTTTGTCCTGGTTTTGAACCACAACCAGTATTAATAGTCATACCTTTAGTATAGGCTAGATATCTCAACTAGTACTAAAAATCATATATTTAGTACCGGCTAGACATCTCAACTGGTACTAAACATATGCTTTTTCAATTTTTTATTGAAACTGTTCTTAGCTATTTACTTTGTTTTATCATTGAGTTTTACCGTTGTCTTTCATTTTTGTCAGTAATCACTTTAAAAAGGTTAATATTTATATATAAAAGATAAGATTTTTATATACAATATTGTCACCGAGAATACATTATAAATTTTTAAAATACATAGAGTTCTAACCCCCTAAACCATAAATAATATTCCTCGTCATCGTCCTTCTTCTCGCTATCGTCGTCGCTGTCGAGATCCTCCTTTTCCTCTTCTTCCTCTTCTTTCTCCTCCTCCTTTTCTTCCTCTAACGATATATTGGCGGCAACGAAACAATAATATTATAAATAGCAGTAAATGTACTAATGTATGTACCATCGTTTTCCACTATCAACCTAGCTATCTCCGAATTCTTATCATTCTAGACAACGCGAGCAATGCAGGAATCATTGGCTGTTGAGAATGCCATCCATCGAACATTCGTAGAAAAGAGTACTAGTATTGCTTCAAGAAATAGATGAACATAATATGCATACCAGTGCTAGAATGATGGAGAGAGGGAGAATGGCGCAGTATGGAGAGACTGTTTGTAGTTGTAGGCAGTATGGATGCAGTAGCTATGCCATGTGTGGATCATGGCCGCCTTGGTGTAATGTACGTCGTGCATGATGGAATGAGGGATAGCTCCATCTCAACCAACCTGCACCGCTGCTCCCATCCATGACTCCACCTACTTCCGTCATCATTGGCATGAACAAAAACATCCTTGGTGATATGCTGTAATATTCTGAATTGTATAGAGAAGTTAAGAAAACTATGTCAATAAAAATTTATTTGCAAAGCATGAGTCTTGATTTGAATTTGAAGTTTAGGTGCCAAAATAAAACTTCCGATAAAAAAACAAACCTGCAATTCATTATTTTCATCCTACAAACTCTGCTCAACATTTGACAAAACACTGATTCTGCTCAAATCAAATCAATTTGTTCCCTCCAATGCTCCCAGCGAAACCGAATTCAACCCCTGGTTCGCTCCGGCCCAATTGCCCGGTGAACTTTTCTCTGTTTCCATTGTTTGCCCTGTGAACCAAAGGGTGCCTCACATCTTTTCTCTCTGGTTGATCGCAGCAGTAGTTAGCCTTTTGAGCAGCACACCAAAGTGCAAATGTTATCCTGTGGGCTGTGGCTATGACCTGATTCCATTTCGAGCAAGTCAACCCTCGACTTCCCTCTATTACCCTGTGGACCGAAAGTATTTGCCCCCTGTTTACCCGATCGCCACCCTGTTCATCCTGCAAATAGCAACGTCAGTGACACTGCGCTGACTCGGTCAACCGCCACCCGGGGTCCGCCTGTCAGCCACTGCGCTGTTTAGGCGAGCCGCTCCTGCATCGCTGGCAAGTAGGACCCGGCTGTCAGCCACTCAGCCGTGTACACCCGCATGCGCGCGCTCGCTCGCTTAGGCGCCCGAGCCACTAGCAGACCAGGCCCGCCTGTCGGCCTCAGCCTCGCGCGCCAATGGGCTTCAGCCCACAGACCACCGCTCTGACTCGGCTAGGCCGGCCCAATTGGAGAGCACCGCACAGTGCAGTTTTTCATTTTAAATATGAGAAATATTTGGAAATCCCTAGGAAATTCATTTCAATTTTCAGAACGGTATGTTTATAATAATCATTATACGTCCTTGCTTAAATATTATAAGCTTTTACAAGACTTGCTCAATATGTAAATACTTACCCTTGTTTTTTTCACCTCAGTGATTTAAGAACACTGGATGAAGATGAGGACCTCCTCCACCATCGAACAACGAAAGGTTCGATAATGACCGGTTTCTAGGAGAGTAGGTTTTTGATCCTAGTTTCTAAGTAGATCTAAAATTTTTTAGAAATTTGAACGGAGCTAATCGTTGCTAAAATGGATTTTATATGAATTTCTAAAGTTTTAATTAATTTCTGAAAATGATAAATCGTACTATGCAGTTACCGTGCTTGTGGGCCGGCCTGCTTAGAAATAAAATCGAAAGAAAGATGAAAAAGTTCACTGTGCACAGCGGCCCAGCCCACTGGCCGGCAGCCTGCGCGGCGTGAACGGCACGCGCAGGGACACGCGGCGGCACCGGACTAGCACGAAGCGAGCGGCAACTGACAGGTGGACCCCAAGTGTCAGTGGCGTGAAGCGGATGACGCGTAGGCGAGCGACGCCGACAGATGGGCCCCGCTAGCCAGCGGCATGGGACGCCACACGTCGGACAATGGCGACGATGGACACGAGATTGGACGGCGGCGATGCAGCCACGCGTCGAACC
Organism: Zizania latifolia; assembly: GCA_000418225.1. Lineage (NCBI taxonomy): Eukaryota > Viridiplantae > Streptophyta > Magnoliopsida > Poales > Poaceae > Zizania > Zizania latifolia. The sequence continues at coordinate 168,030 of KE372646.1, read as the reverse complement.
GAGATCAAAGCGGCATGAGTGCGTGGGAAAAAGAGAAGGGCGCTGACAGGCGGGCCCGGCCTGTAAGCCACACAGGCGTGGGGTGGCCGGACATTGAAGAATGCCATGGATGGCCGAAATAATCGCGATCTAACTCTACCTACGTAGCTCCGATCGACATAAAAATTTAACAGGAGATAGATCTAGCTATAAGGAACAAGATGAACGGTTGGATTTCCAGATGAAGCTACGGTTTAGCCAAAACAACAAAGGGGTATAGCTCGGGTTGCCGGCATGGAGGACGATGGCGGAGCTCCGGTGGCCATCAGGTGTACTTTTCACCGGATTAGGGGTACTAGGAACCTATCTGAGCTAACCGATCGAGCTATAACAGCACATAGCGAGCTAGCGACGAGAGCATGTTTCGACATCTAGGGTTCCTCGTCACCGGCGAGCTACAGCCGACGACAGGCTATGATAGCTACCAGAACATGTTACTCTAAGCATTAGGGAACTACTACTATGAGGAATCGGCGGATAACGTACCTCGGCCGGAGGTTCGCTGTGGAGCAGAGCACGGCGACGGAGAAGGGGATTCCAGCAACGGGCAAGGTCCGACAGCGATGGCTGCGAAAACGGAGTCAGTGGGCTGCACAGAACATGTTCCTGTCACTGATTCGAGGGATGGAGCAATGGAGAGGGAGAATGTCAGGGACCAGGACATGGAGAGGAAGAAGCCAGCGTTGAGTCCATGGGCCAAATGGGCCTGGTATTGTGGATATTGGTGGCTGTGTATGTTGGCTGTTGGGAAGTGTGTTGGCGTTGTGTATAAATAAACTGGGGCATGTAACAGAGAAGGCTATGAACTGGATGAACAATTGAACAAGGTGGCGGTTCGGCAGATAGCTGATATGTGCGAGATTTTGAGATTTTCTTTGTTCAGTGATTTGTTTGCTGTTGATTGCTAACAAGTAGTATCAGAGCCTCGTTGAGGGAGTTAGAGATGAAAGCTATGGAGATGGAGATGAAGATCGAAGCTAGAATCGAAGCGAAGATTGGTCGGTTGTTGAAGATGACGGATGAGCAGATCAAGAGAATAGATGAGGAGGAGAGGAGAAGATCGGAGGCAGAACATAGGTATGCCTTCTCATCTCTTAAATTTGCAGTGATTTTTGGGATTTCTGAGAATCAAGGGGAGGAGAAGATGGAGGAATCACCGAAGACAGTTGAGGCTTGGATGCCTGAGGTGGAAGGGAAGGAGGAAACTCTATAGTCTGAGGGGGGTCATTTACAGATGGAGGCGAAGGCTGAAGCGAAGGAGATAGTGGCGCATAAGGTGGCGGACAGCCTTGCCGAGATCCACACTGGACTGGCGGTTGTCCAGTCGACCATCGATGTTGCACGTGCGACTCTCGCCGAGGCTGCCGGGCTGCTCCTCGAGGACATCGATGCCACCGAGATCATCTTCCCCTACGCGTTCACCGTCGTCCCCCCACCGAAGGACCCGAACCCTAAAGTCGCCCTCAGCGTGGCCGCGAAGCTGGTCGACATCATATTCGTCAAGGATCCGCTGCTCCTAGGCACCACATCGAGAACGAAGCAGCCACAGCCAGCATGCGCGTGTGTAGGCCACGCCGCACCCAGGTGTCCACTTGCATCGAGCCGCGCCAACCGCCCACGTCGTACCGCCTACAATTTCTGCCGCCTGGTATCGAATGCAACGATGAGGAGATTTCGCCGCCCGTGGCGTGGACGCTTCTGCCCTAGGGCTCAACCGCATCCCCCGCAACACCATGCCCAGGCGCTCCCTGCACCGCGCCCGATGAGCCGGTGCCCTCCGCGAGCCCCTCTACCGGCGCAGGCTCCCCCTCTGTGCCTCATCTCGCTGCGCATGCGTGCCCCGATGCATCTGAGGCGACTCCATCCTCAGCGCGCCAGACTCTGCGCGCCATCCTCCGCGACGCCGGCCTCCGCCCGCCGACCTCCGGATGCCGTCCTCCGCGATGCCAGGCCGCGCATCGACGCTCACCTACAGCCGAGTAGATTTCGCCGCCTCTTGAGTTGTGAAACGGTTGCTAACCAGGTCGAATACGTGCTTGAGGTGGATGCGTGGGTGCTCATGTGGTTATCCATAGATCCAGATGCATACTTCATGGTGGTTCTGCCGGATTGCTCGCCACAGGGTGTTTCTAACATCTCATGGGTCTTGTCTAAGATTGGGGGTGACCTGCTGTACTTGCCAGAGATGAATAGGATTGTCGAAGTGGCCATCACCAAGGTTGACGAGTTCAATGCACAGAATGTTGTTAAGGTAGCTAGAGCATTCGCTTCCATGCGCCAATCAGCACCGGCCCTTTTCTCAGCATTGACCCAGAGAACAGCACAACTAGTGTACACCTTCAAGGATCAAGAGATTGCTCAATTCTTGTGGGGATGCACTTCTCTTAATGAATGTCCCTATTCTCTTCTAGATGCACTTGATATTGCTTTCCAGGATGCTGCTAGCTTCAATTGCCATGTGCGTAATACAGTGCTAGGCACATGCTGGAGCTCAATCGGTGAAGTTAGAGTATTGAGTTCCCTGACAAGAGATAGCAACCTAGTGCAGTTCTATGATGCGTTTGAGGATGAAGATAAGGTGTATATAGTTATGGAATTATTTAAAGGAGGTGAACTACTGGATAGAATTTTGGCGAGGGGTGGAAAGTATTCTAAAGAAGGTGCAAGGGTTGTCATGGTGCAAATTTTGAGTGTTATGCCATTTTGCCATCTTCAAGGTGTCGTTCATCGTGATCTGAAAGCAAAGAATTTTCTTTTCACCTCAAGGGACGATAACTTTGCCTTGAAGGTCATAGACTTTGGGTTGTCTGATTTTGTGAAGCCGGATGAAAGGCTTAATGACAATTATTGGAAGTGCGCATTATGTTGCTCCTGAGGTGCTTCATCGATCTTATGGTACTGAGGCAAATATGCAGAGCACTGAATTAATTGCCTATAATTTGCTTGGTAGGAGCCATCCTTTCTGGGCACGCACTGTATTTCGAGCTGTACTGAAGGCAGAACCAAGTTTTGATGAGGTCCCATGACCTACTCTCGCTGCTGAAGCTAAAGATTTTGTAAAAAGGCTGTATGAGAATGCTGAAATAGGTGAAGCGGCCTGGGTTCAACAGCATGTTCCTCATTTTTCATGGTGGATTCCAGGACTAACGTTGGCGCATGATAAGAAGGTCCTTTGACTTGGCTGGCTTAAATGTTATTCTGGGCACTACTGTTCGGTTACAAGGAGTATGCCCTTCTCAATTTGTTGAACTTTCTGCTGTAACTATGGCTCAACTACACAAGTGGCAAAAAGGCAAAGAGATTTAGGCTTTTACGGTGGTTAATGTCAGCACACGTTCCACTCGGTTGCTGGATATGATGCCGAGCCGAGGTGTTTTTTGGATTTCGGTTCTGTCCCAGATGGTAATTCTCACCGACTGTAGGTTCTTGTTCAAGGGGGGCGATGACAAAGCAGAAGATATTATGCGGGTTGATTGGAAAAAGTTACAAATCAGTTTTCTGCAGGTCCTAGCTTAGGGGTAAGCCAATTTTCAAGAGGGGGCGATTGTCAGGACCAGGACATGCAGAGGAAGAAGCTAGCATTGAGTCCGTGGGCCAAATGGGCCTGGTATTGTGGATATTGGTGGCTGTGTATGTTGGCTGTTGGGAAGTGTGTTGGCGTTGTGTATAAATAAACTGGGGCATGTAACAGAGAAGGCTATGAACTGGATGAACAATTGAACAAGGCGGCGGCTCGGCAGATAGCTGATCTGTGCAAGATTTTGAGATTTTCTTTGTTCGGTGATTTGTTTGCTGTTGATCGCTAACAGAGAATTCGAGACGTACCGAGTGGGGGTGGCGACGGGGACTCTAATGAGGCTCATGGCATGGCTCAAGTCACTGGGCGCAGGAGAGCTGGGAGTGGATTGGGAGCTCGATCGAGTGTGTGGGGGTTTTGGTGAGGCTCAGGGAGGCTTTAAGTGCATGGGTGGTGTGGGCGGTGACGTGCGGTGTTAATGGCACTGGGACGGCGGTACACGCCGTGGCATGGTAAGGAGTAGGTGAAGGATGTGCCAAAGTTGTCAATCGGTGGAGTATGGGGGTGATTGGAGGCGATAGAATGGATGGGGTCATGCGGCAGAGCGCAGGACAGGCGGTGGGATGGGTAGGAGCACGTGCGCGGTGGCATGGTGGCCGGGCGTTGGGCGCGGTGTACAGGCGTGCGTCCGGGCATGTGAGGGGGTGATGGTGTCACGCGGTCCAAGACAGGGGTGGTGTTGATGCGCACAGTAGAGGATGGCATGGCGTGCGTGGTCCGAGCGCAACACTGGTGCGCACGGTCCAAGCACAGTGTTGGTGTGGGCGTGGGCGTAGTCCGGGCACAAGGCGAGGTCGGCGGGGACTGCACAGGCGCGGGTGTGGCGTGCGCGTGAGTTGGCGTGACGAGGTGTACGCGTGGGCATGGGAGCGGCGAAGGTTTACATGTGGATCACATTTGCTTTGGTGTACAGGATGTCGTACATGAGGGAAATCTTCATCTGCATCACCATAACAACCGTCCACATGCTCTTTTGGTATTTCTCTCCCCGAAAAATGTCCGAAATTGCCCTTGTGTCAGGGTTTTTTGGATCGCCGTCGCCGTCAATCATAGAATCAACTATCCTATGTTTGCAGACATGGAACATGGAGTGAGCACGCTGCAAATGGAACTCATTGTCCACGCCCTCATCCCACTGGTCAAGACATTGGTGGTGAGAGTCCTCATATTTGATGTAGAAATGCTGGTTCTTGTCACGGCGCACAACCTTGAGAGAGTTCCGGATGCTACTGAAGTTGGCACGCCACAGCGCAAATGTACTCTCTGTTAGAAAATTAGGCAATTGTAGTATTAATTTTTGAATTAAATAAATCATGAAGGGGGCATCGGAAGTGCAGCGGCAGTTGGGGGTGGTGGCAGCGCGGTGACGGTGGCGGCGAGTCGAGGTGCACGGTGGTGGTGGCCGAGGCCGGCAAGCCGAGGGCAATGGTCTAAGGAGGGCGGCGGTGGTGAGCACCTCCTCCCAAAGCGCACTGCCATGGCCTCCTCCTAGAGTGCGCTCGGTCTGAGGGTTGCCGTGCGAATGGCTTTGGCGCTCGCCTGGCGGACGACGACGGCGGGACAGGCCCTCACGAGCCCTGGAGATGGCCACGCTAAAATTGATGCCCTAGACGGATTGCCTCGGCCCGTCGCCACCGCCCACCTTGGCTTGCCACCGCCACAGTGTCACTGCGCCACCAATGCCCCCAGCCTGCAGAAGAGAGTGTGAGAGAAATAGCTATTGCTTTAAAATTGGTGATGGTGATGTGTCAAGAATCTAGGATAGTACCTCAAGAGGAGGGTTGTGACACCTCTCCTATAGAATTTTTTCTGTTAAAAAGGGGATAAACAACCTATAAGAACGAACACGTTTTGGCTGTGACTGAACTTGGCGGTGGCTTGGCTTGGTAGATCCCAACGCGAGAGAATTGAGACTTGAGCGATCGGGTTCGTTAACACCCTAGCTCCATCCGGTGGTGCCAAGTAGGTTATAGTAACCCTACTTCAGTGAAATCAATGACCCTGTCTGAGCCGCGTCGCGTTGTTCTACATCGCTGACAACCCATGCCCACACGGCCACACCCCAGCCTCCCTCCCTCGCGCGTGCTTGACCTCCGGTGCCCTGTGACACTGATAGCAGAGGCCAACCTGTCAGAACCGTTTCGCACGCTTGTACTAGGTTCAACCTAGTGACAGATTTGGCCCACTTGTCAGCCTCCGCGCATGAGTTCGTCATGAGTCGCTGTCGATCCGGACCCGCACATTATCCACTTGCCCGCGTGCACCCATTGCGTGCCGACGCGTGGCCGTGACTCTGCGCGCCGCTGTCGGGCAGGTCCGGCTTGTCGGCCTTGCGCGCCGGTGGGTTTTGCCCGCAGGCCGCTGTGTTGGCTAGGCCTCGCCTGCATAGTGTTGTTTTCCTTTTACAGAGGAATTTCAACTACGTAGGTGGGGTGGCCCAATTAAACAGTACAACATAGTGCTGTTTTCCTATTTCCAGAAAATCATAAATGCTCTAAAATTCGTAGAAAATCCGTTTTAAGCCCGATTGATTCTGATCTAGTTCCTGTAATTTTCTAAAAATTCAAACTTTATTTTTCCACCGCTAGAAATAGTTTAAGGACTTTTGTTGTATGTTTTATTTATTGTACTGTTTTTCGCATAGTCGCCGCTCCAGAAGAAAATTAAGACTCCGATAATTTGATCTTGATGACTTTATGGACCAAGTCCAATCTTTCTTTGATCATTCTTGCAATTAGTTTTATCAAATTTATTTTTTTACTAATACATATTTAAGACACACACATGTGTTTAACACGATCGCCAAGCGATTAAGTCAACTAAAACATAAATTGATATACTTGTCTTACCTTTGCAATTGTGTGCCTTTAAAACTCCTTGTTAAATTTGTAATTACAATAAATCTGTCATATTATTGACAGATGATATAGGCAATCGAACTACTTTTCATACGAAAACCAATCGCTTGACAAATAATGAATTGTTGGGATAAAAAAGGGTTTTTTGCAAAATGTTTTAAAAAATAGTATAGAGTACCGATTGTGTTGAAAGAAAAAACAGAAAGGGAAAAGTTTGTAAACTTTGCCCAAGGGTTGTTGCCGCCTTTGTGGCCCGACTTTGCTTAGCGCATAAGGACCGATTCCTAAAGAAAAACGTCATGTAAACCATCATGCAACCTTACAGATATTATGGATCTGCCCCTGGTAACTATTTAGTGGATTTAGGATTGCTCAATTGCCAATGAATGTGAAATCGCCGAGGTGGCTCCATGATTTGAAAAGTCCTAAAAGGCACTAAGTGTGTGATAATTGTGAGAGGGGAGTAAGGGAATTTGAGCATCCACGGGATTTCATGGGAAAGGGGCCTAGGGCTGCATGTTCCTTGGTCAGTGACCCATCTAGATGACAATGAGTTATCTTAGGTCAACTTTAGAAAGGCCTTGTAGCGAGCCTCCTCGACTTAGCCGGCCGAGGAGTAAATTCACGACGTAAAACTAAAGTATACAACTTCTATAGAAATATAAACTATTTGAACAGTCGTGCCTACGATTATGAGCACATGCCAAAATAGTTGTCCATACATAGTGTTGGTTTTGATTTTGCAATGCTAAAAAAAGATGTGGGTTGAAAAGCGAGTATGCATTTGTTGTTGTTGATGGTGCTTGAATCATCCAGTATGCAGCTTTAGTTAATATTTCTTTCTGGTCGTATCCCAAGGACAAAAAAGTACTTGTAAGATTGAAATATACTAACCAAGGCAACTAGAGGGGGGGTGAATGGTTGCTGTACCCCAAAACTGACACCAAAAACAAAATTAAGAAGCTAATTCTCGAACAATCAGCAAAAATCCCAACCAGGCTGAAATTCCCAAGGACTCAGGAAATTTCTCGAGGAGATCTCAAATTTTCCGAGGGCTTTCTCGAGGACTCAGCAAATTTTCCGAGCACACTCCCAAGAACTGAAAATAGCCTGACCAAGGTACGATAAAATGCGCGTACTATAAAACCGTAACTCAGATTGATCTAAATTTTTAACACAATAAACTAGACTTCAATACAAAACTTTCTCGGATGGCTTCACTCAAATCCGAGTTACCAATCAAACATTATGATCCTCGAGAATTGCAGCAGCGTAAAAACAGAACAAATTCGATCCAAAAATTAAAACCTTAATTACTCCTAAAATACGAGGAATTAACCAATAAAACTTTTTAGATATCCTTCTTAATGTCCTAGCAAGGTTTTAGATAAATCAATTCAAATTAAATAACAATTAAAAATGAAATCTCAGAATAAGACAAAACGATGCAAACCGATGAATAATAAGAAGAAAGAACATGATACCATACTCCTTGATGCTTGAAGACGAATCTTTATTGCATAAGAGTGTTTACAAGGTGTAATCCAATACACCCCTCACCAAATCATGAACAAAGCCCTAGATGGAGAGCAAAAGGCTAAACTCTAATTTTTCTCTTATTCCTTGTACACCTGTTTTACTCTCCCCTCTAGTCTATTTATAATCCCTCATGGCTACCACCATGAGCCACGAAATTAACAACTTTTAGAATCCTAATCTAACTAGGAATCTATATCTCTTACGAATCCTTCAAATCCTAACTCCTTCCGAATTTTCTCCTCTTTCCATATCTACACACATCCCGCGTATGCCATATGGAAACCTCACTTTCTATATTCGCACATATCCCATGTACGACATATAGAAACCTCATCTTCACGTGCCGTATCCTCTAGCCTGAGCATCCTATATAACATCCTTGATTGTTCTGAATCTCAGCTCCTCCCTGAGCCTAGTTTCGATCCCATCATTGACCACGACTCGCTCTCAAACAATGCCTGCACATGAACAAAGCAAGAAACCCTTTTCCTGAGCACAAGTTCTTCCCAACTTGACTCAATTAGTCCAATCAATTATTTCCAACTTAACTCAAACATTCCAATCATTCATAAATATTATGTATTTATTGAATAAATAATTCAAAGCATATTATCTGACTCGAATATCAAAAATCCGAGTGATCCAAAATCCCGAGTGCTGAAATTCTCCTAGGTGCCAAAAACTCTCGAGAGCTAAATTCTCTCGAGGACTATGTTTTCTCGAGTGCTGAGTGCTAAGTGCCCGATAAGAGTACTCGATAACTCAACCAAAGTGCTCAACCACTCAAACCAATCAAAACCAATTTATTCAACATTAAACTAATTCCGTTTTTCTAGCACCTCACCTTGCTCCTCTCCTCCTTATTCTGTTTTTCTATTTTGATTCTTGATCTAATCTTTGGTGTGAGAGTTCTATGGAGGTGGGTTGTGGTGGAGAGGAGGGAGGAGAAGGAACGTACGTATAGGGAGAGGGGCGGTGTGTGGGGAGGATGGAGGGGGGTTGGCTGCCTCCCTATGTTAATAGTGGGGCACCAGCTAATGGGCTCTTTTGGGCCTAAACCCCATAATTAATTGTAATATTTTATTAATTATGGGTGTTACACAGCTGCTGCCACTTTGATGTTCTTATATGGCCTTATCAAGTACGGGGAGAGAACACAAGCACTCCAGTGTGCAAGCAGAGACCACATTGCACGCTCTTCACTTTGGCGCCCTGCTATTGACTATGGGCGTCATGTAAGAGAAAACTAGGACACAGAGGAGATCCTGCTAAGAGCTCAATACGCACTTCGTACCATCAAGAGCACTTATGGTACTTCACAATTGTTAGGGGCGCATTTATACAACAATGGCTTAGGCAGAGATGTGCCCAGTCTCATGTATATGTATGAGGTCGTTGAGATGGAGCTGTCCCTCATGTATGACATGCTATACACCAAGGCCACGGTGATCCATACTTGGTATGGTTGCTGCATCCGGATTGTTTCGCCGCTGTGTGTAGTGGCAGCATTCCTGTTGTTCCAATTCAGTAATAAGGATGCCTATAGAAGAGTTAATGTCACCGTCACCTACGTCTTGTTTGGTGGGGCCCTCATCTTAGAGGTTTTTGCATCCATCCAGGTTGCAAGGTTATCCTGGGCATGCATGTCCTTGCACGACCGGAGATGGCTTCGCCTGTCCGATGCAGTCATGCGCCTATGCCAACTTCTCAAGATAGGAAATAGGAGGAGGGTGGGCATGGACTCTCTTGGGCAATTCAACATGATGGAGCTCTACACTACTACTTGCGATACGAGCGACATGAGGGCCAAAATTGCCAAGGCAATAGGTCTCGACGACTGGTGGAATGCGCTACGTTACTCAACAATCGTCTCCATCTCACAAGACATCAAGGCTTTTGTGCTGGAAGAGATCCAGAAGAGGTCAGACATAGAGGAGTTGAGGGATTCATGGGGTAGGTGGACACTTGAGAAGATGGGAATATACGAGGATCTCATAGGGATGATCAACAGCATCGATATGGACTAGACCATCCTTATGTGACATGTTGCCTCGGATCTTTACCTCCGCACACTACTACAAAAACCCTATTAGTGATGGGTAATAACCTTTATTAGTGACGAGCAACTCTTCCGTCACTCTTATCGTGTCAATGATGTAAGATCATTAGTGACGTGTGCTTACCCATCACTAAAGGGTCAACCTTTAGTGACGGATGACAATATTCGTCCGTCACTAAAGGGGGACCTATTGACTAACCTGTTATGCCCCTTTAGTGACGGGTCATACTGTCACCCATTATTAAAGGGGTTTTTAGTGACGGGTGATTATTGTCACCCGTCACTAATATTATGGTTATTTTTTAAAAAAAATTGTTTTTATGCTACATCCTGAATTGAAGCACATCACAGATAATTCATCATAGAATACAGACAACTTATCATAGAAGATTTATAACCAAATTAATATCACATATATTAACTTCTAACTCATTATCTCGAAGAAATTACATGGCTACAACAAAGTTCTATAAGAGCATTCTCTAGCTTCTAACTTCTAACTTCCACTAGGGTATTTTCTAAGAGCGATATCAAGAACTTAAATAGTATCCTGCGAAGATTTTCTCTGTCTAGTTTTGCAACCTCTTTTATGGTCACCCTGTACTTTTCCTTGCAGAAAAAGAACCAGTACATGCAATATGCACAATGGTTATCAGTGCAAAAAGGAAGATGGATAGGAAGACATCGTACCCCAGGTTTACACCATATACATGACAACCTCAATTGCATCATTGTTGATCTTGAAATAAAAGGCACATACTGTGCCAACTTCTAACATGTTATCTCAAAAAAATTGGCAAAAACCAGTAGTTAGGTAGCACCGTCCATCCATTGAGACTGCCTCAGTACCTGCTGCTGCCACTTAAATCTCGGTGGTCTGCTGGTGTAGGTGAGGTGTGATGTACTTCTCACAGTACTGTCTTGAAAAATACTATTACAATAAAATTTAAAAAAGCTAGTTAAACAAGGCCAAATGTATAGATGATCGAATTAACCACCGACATGTGCAAAGAGCTTACCACCGACTTCTTGTTGATGATCGAGTTATTTATTGTGCAGACATATAACCGAGTCTCAAAGGATAAACATGCTAAGATATCTTATAGGAGAGCCTTCCTTACTAGAGTTACATCTGTTGGATTGCCAAAATAACAGATGTTCTTCAATTGATCTATTTGGTCGGTGTCGACCTCCCTGGCTATCTGCTTTCTCTTCTTTTTTATAGCTTTATTGCTAGGACCCTCACCTGTCATTATAAAAAGGTCGGTGAGTACATAAATAAAATATGTATTTTTAGTACATAATGTGAGTTTGCTGATGGTTTATGCGACGACATCCAAGGCGGTGCTGCTGATGGGATGACGATGAATAAAACGATTAGGGAGCTCTCCAACTACGTGATGTTCCTCCTGGTGGTACACCCTTACCTTCTGCCCGGTGTCGTTCCCCCTATCCGGTACAAGCAGGCCTTCTGCTATTTTTCTAAAAAGTGGCGTAAGCTCTCAACTGAGGATGATAGACGCAAGAAAACACTCGAGTGGGGGCAGAATGATAACAATCATTGTCCTCCAGAGGATGGCAGAGCAAATGTGGAGGACGGAACTCGCCTCGCTATGATGCTGGTTTCCAACAAATGGAACATTGCCAAGTCCGATATGCTGCAAGCAATCACTGCGGTGTGGGTCGAGCTGCTATTCTTCGCAGGCCATCATTGCAGTGCAATTGTTCTAAGAAACATTTACTTGATATTAGTTTATTTCTAAATTATATAGGTACCAAGTTTTACAACATGAAGAAAAAATCTAGATTATCTAGAAGAGTAACAGATTGTAAGAGTAATTTTAACGGTTAGAAGCTCTCTAAACTTAAGCAACATATAGTGTTTCGTACTTCTGCAGTTTTTCATAATGCTAAACAAAAACAAGCACCAGTCATATGGTATTCCTATTATACCGAATTGCAACCCACCATAAACTATTTAGGTGGATGAGATCAAATCATCTATCGACATGGTACGCCAAACACGGTATAATGAGAATGTTATAGAACCTGAGATGTCATAATGCTTTGCTTACAGAACACCTGAGGCTACATAATGTACTGTCTACGTGAACTTGATATGTGTCGTGCATGTGTCTAGGTGTCCTGCGGCTTCATTTTGAACGGTCCGTTTAACGACACTTAAGAGTTACAGCTCAACATTTTGCGGCAAACTATTAGTGCACATAAATAAAGGAAGAAGAGAAGAGAAGAGGAGAGGTAATGATACTACTCCTTTTTTCTAACGAAATGAAACCCTAAAACTCAATCTGATCTAAACTCATACTTGAAGAGGCGCGTAGTGCTTTCTCTGGACAGTGTAAGTGGAGGAGGCTATAAGAAATTCGCTACTTCTCTACTCAATCTAGCGCAAAGAACTATTATGCCTACACCGACAAAAGAACAGAAGGAAAAGAAGGGGAAAAAAAGCATAAGACATCTATAATGGTTTCATAGAACGGTTAGTGAGTCGATTTTATTTCCATGATCTTAGAGGTGATCGATCATGTTGACTAAGTTGCTTATGAATTAGAACTCTAACAAGAAGAACTTTTTCATACTTAATCCGATTTAGGTGTTTTTATCCCACATCAAAATTTGTTGTTAGCTAATCAGATATGGGCCATGCGCAAGGTAAACATGAGTACGTCCTAGTTGGCCACTTTATGTCCTGCCCAAATGGTTCTCTCTCTCGCTCTGTTTTTTAAAACTGGTTTTTATGATGCAATATATAAACACAAATCATTTGAATTATTAATTTATCAAGGTATAATGGTATTTTTCTAACTCAATACTTTAGGCATTTTTGTCTTTCAGATATTTCTCTTACTGATTAGATCCATATTCGTTGACTGCCATCGTGCCATGATCGCCATCGCCACAGCTGCCAGCTGTCGTTGGCACCAAATCCTCTGTAAAACCCGCAAGGAAATTTTGTTGGAAGCTCACGAACGCCATATATACCATGAGTAATCAAATAAGATGTCTATAAAATACTTATTTAATTCATTTTATTAATCTCTTTAGCTCGGTGAGGCAACACACCTCTCACAATCCCCACCCCTCACGTATGTTACTCCATCCGTGTCACACCCTGTTCCGGACAGACTAGGCCATACCGAGACGAGAGGTGATAATACTAAACCGAATCAACATCAAACTTGATATTTTTTCAATTCAGTGGCAGATCATCGCCGACCTGCATAATATATTACAACAATAGACTTACAAAAGACCGTAGGAGGCATATATACCTCACGGCCATAGACAGAACATTACATCACAGCGGGGCC
>KE372646.1:132823-152939 GCA_000418225.1 Zizania latifolia | reverse complement strand
ACCCGGCCACCTCCACCAAAACCCTAGCGCCGCCGGGGAAGCGGTGCCGCTCCGCCCTCGTCGGTGAGCTTCTGTTCCTCACCATCTCTTTTTGATTCCTCGCATTTGTAGCATCTCTAGGCCTTGTACATCGTGTTCCATACCATGGTGCATCGATTCGTGCTCCGAAATGCGCCGACGACGAGGCCCGAGTACCATGGTTCGGGTTCCCCGTCGCTAAGCCAAACTAAAGCTCCTCTCGCCGATCGGGTTCCATAGATGAGTTCCTGGGAACCCTAATCTAGTGAAAAGTGACCCCATTCGTCGCTGGAGCTTCTGCATCGCCATGTGTACCTGTTAGGTTATGGGGAGGCTACGCTAGCGCTTAATTTCAGAAATTTACCCCGTTAGCCCAGGAACCATGCGTGTAATGGGATCATGGATCGTTACCTTGAACCACGAAACGCGCTCGGGCAGCGGAAGTAGAGTCGATGAACCGCGTCCTCGATTTGCTCCTCACAGATCCGTATGTTCGTCGTCGGCGAAGTCGGTGTAATCCGGTGTTCTTCAAGGAAGAAGAACATCACCGATGCAACAACGGTGCCTCTACGGTATCCACACGTACAGGGATAGAGTTACCTCGCGCTGGCGTGCTAGCACCACTCGCGAGATCGGGAAGATCAATCACAACACTTGTGATCGTGGAGAGAGGAGAGGTGGTGGCTAGAGTTAGGGTGAAGTAGCAATGACCAGTAGCCCTTTCGTGCTTGCCCCACCTCTCTTTATATAGTGCCCCATCGTGTGCCTTTAATCTGTATTAAATCCCAACAGATCTAATCTGTTCGCGAAACCCAGAACTTTCGGCTACAGCCAGAACTTTCGGACCTCGGAACTTCCGGCTATAGCCGAAACTTCCGAAAATGACCTTCTATATCGAATTAATTCTCGACCCGGAACTTCCGGTCCAACCAGAACTTCCGGTTTGTCTAGAACCCGGAACTTTCGGCTATAGCCAGAACTTCTGGTTCATCTAGAAAATCGAATACCGGGGCTGGCCCGGAACTTCTGGTCCTACCAGAACTTTCGGATGCTCCAGAACCCAGAACTTCCGGCTACAGCCGAAACTTCCGGTTTCCCTAGAATTTTCTTGGGCACAATTCTATCAATCTCCCACTTGCACAAGAATCAATTATTTGTAAGATTCGAATTCCATCCCTTAAACGTGCGAGCCGATAGGTTCATATACAAACGGCCACTACTCAAAAACTCCTTTCCTGATAGCTGATCAATAGCGGCGCCTAGCAGCACATATTAACCCCCGAAACCATACAAAGTCAAAATCATACTTTCTGAACCTTGATATACACACACAACAATCCCTTTACCACACGACATCAGTCAATCTCAAGGCGAGATACGTGCCACCCTTATTGGATAGCTCGACATTTCACTCGATCAAGTAGTGGATTCAATCATGACTAACTCTTTAGTCATAGTGGCATGGCCATGCACTTTTCCAATCCAACTACCTTGAGGGGCTCAGAGACGTCTCTCCCGTTATTAGAAGGGGTAAATTCTATCTTGACCGCTCACATCCTACGACATGTTTCGTGACACACCCGAAAGCAACCTTTATAACTATCATGTTACGGAATAGCGTTTGGAAGCCCCTAAGTGTGCTACTACACATTCTGTAATCAATGACGATCTCAGGTCTAAGGATTCTGCAGGTACACCATTTGAGATGACAACTGATGGCATATTACAATAATAATCCTAGCAGTATCTCAAGGTGGGTCTATCCAACTCCAAGTTCACTAACACGAGTCTACATCACTGATTTGACATCTCTATGTCTATGATCTATGAAACATGATCATCAATCAAACGGATGTGCTAATCTATAAATCATCACTATCTCATATGACGATATGAGATTAGGGATCATTTTGAACAACATCAGAACACAAAGAGTCTCACAAACAAGTCATCAGCTTGCTGATCAATGTAAAAGATATTTATTCAAGAAACAAGATAACAAATTATCCAAATGTATATCAGCATAGACAAGACACTTTCTCTCACATACACTAGACTCACTCACGCAAGTATCTAATACCCATTGAGCTCAAGTGCGCCTCATGCTTGGGCTGTGAGAGGCTTCATCAACGGATCGGCTATGTTCAAATCCGTGTGCACCTTGCATATCTTCACATCACCTCTGTCTATTATCTCACGGATCAGGTGATACCGCCTCAGTATGTGCTTGGACTTTTGGTGCGACCTAGGCTCCTTGGCTTGCGCAATGGCACCACTATTATCACAATAGAGAGCCACTGGACTGGACGCACTAGGGACGACACCTAACTCAGAAACAAACTTTCTGATCCAAACTACCTCCTTCGCAGCTTCCGAAGCTGCGATATACTCGGCCTCTGTGGTAGAATCCGTAACCGTTTCTTGCTTGGAACTTTTCTAACTCACTGTGCCTCCATTGAGGCAGAACACAAATCATGACTGCGACCGTGAATCGTCTTTGTCGGTATGGAAGCTAGCATCGGTGTAACCACTTACAACGAGCTCCTCCTTACCTCCATACACCAGGAACATATCCTCAGTTCTTCTCAAGTACTTAAGGATACTCTTTACAACCGCTCAGTGACTTTCACCCGGGTTTGACTGGTATCTGCTCGTAACACTTAGAGCATAAGAAACATCTAGGCGTGTACACAGCATGGCATACATGATGGATCCGATTGTGGAGGCATACAGGATCGCACTCATCTTCTCTAGCTCATCAGGTTTCGCAGGACACTAATTCTTGCTGAGAGAAATACCATGTGATATCGGTAGGAAACCTTTCTTGGAATTCTGCATATTGAACTGTTTCAATACCTTGTTAATATACATGCTTTGACTTAATTCAATTAACCTTCTCAATCTATCTCTATAGATCTTTATGCCCAAGATGTATGCTGCCTCTCCAAGATCTTTCATTGAGAAATTATTTCTCAATGAAGACTTAACAGCATCTAACATAGGAATATCATTTTCGATCAACAATATGTCATCTACATATAAGACCAGAAACACAAGTGAGCTCACACTAGTCTTTTTGTAAACACAAGGCTCTTCTTTGTTCTTGATGAAGCCAAACCCTTTGACTATATCGTCAAAACGAAGATTCCAACTCTGAGAAGCCTGCTTCAGCCCATAAATGGACCGTTGCAGCTTGCAAACTTTCCCAGCATTCCCTGGATCATCAAGACCTTCAGACTATGTCATGTACACATCCTTACTTAGGTTTCCATTAAGAAAATCCGTCTTGACATCCATTTGCCATATCTCATAGTCATAAAATACGACAATTGCTAGGATGATCCGGATAGACTTTAGCATAGCGACGGACGAAAATGTTTCATCGTAATCAACATCTTAAATCTGCCTAAAACCTTTCGCCACCAATCATGCCTTATAGATGTGAACATTTCCTTCAACGTCAATCTTTTTCTTAAAAATTCATTTACACTCAATGGTTTTTACACCATCGGGTGGATCGACCAAGTTTCAAACTTGGTTCTCTCATATGGATTCCAACTCGGATCTTATGGCTCCAAGCCATTTCTCAGAGTCTGGTCCCATCACTGCTTTCGAATAGGTCTTAGGTTCATCATTGTCCAACAATAATATGTCGCGCTGCCCAGTGGTTAAAAACACTAACCGCTCGGGCGCACGACTTAACCTCTCTGACCGACGTGGGGCTGGTGTCTAGACAACAGGTTCTGCAACACTTTGTATATCGAGTTGCGGTTCAGTAGAAGATGAAACAATTTCTGGTGGCTCTCGAACTTCTTCGAGATGCACCGTGCTCCCATTAACCCCTTTTGAGAGAAACTCTTTCTCTAGAAAAACATAATTTCGGGCGACAAACACTTTGTCTTCTTCCCAGTTATAAAAGTAATATCCTTTGGTTTCCCTAGGATATCCCACAAAGAAGCATTTATCAGATTTGGGTGTGAGCTTATCAGACGTCAAACGCTTTACATAAGCCTCACAACCCCAAATCTTTAGAAAAGACAACCCGAGACGCTTCCCAGTCCATATCTCATATGGTGTCTTCTCTATAGATTTAGATGGAACTCTATTTAACGTGAAAGCAGCAGTTTCTAAAGCAAGTTCCCAAAAAAACAATGGACGATCAACCTGACTCATCATCGATCGGACCATGTCCAACAAGGTTCAGTTCCTCCGCTCGGACACCCCATTCCACTCAGGCGTGCCAGGCGAAGTCAGCTGTGGAACAATTTCACACTGCTTCAAATGATCATTAAACTCTGGGCTCAAATATTCACTTCCACGATCCGATCGTAGAAATTTGATTGTCTTGCCAGTATGATTTTGTACTTCATTCTGGAACTCCTTGAATTTTTCAAAGGATTCTAACTTATGCCTCATTAAGTAGATGTAAGCAAATCTACTAAAGTCGTCGGTAAAAGTTATGAAGTACTAAAAATCGCCTCTAGCTGTAGAACTCATTGGTTCACATACATCAGTATGTACAATGGCCAATAGCTCATTTGCCCTCTCACTTTGACCAGTAAAAGGGGTCTTATTCATTTTGCCAAGTAAACAAGACTCACATGTGTCAAATGATTCAAAATCAAAAGACTCCAAAAGTCCATCTCTATGAAGCTTTTGGATGCGCTTCTCATTTATATGACCCAAACGACAATGCTAGACATAGGTAGGATTCAAATCATTTAGTCGAGGTTTCTTGGTATTAATGTTATAAACGTGTGTATCCTCAAGATTCAAAATATACAAGCCATTCACCAATGGACAAACACCATAGAGCATACCATTCGAAAATAACGAACAACACTTGTTCTTTATTACGAATTCAAAACCATATTCTTTTAAACATGATGAAGAGATAATGTTTCTGCCCAAGGCCGGAATAAAATAACAATTATTTAACTCCAAAACTAATCCTGAGGGTAGCGACAAAGAATAGATGCCGACGGCTAACGTAGCAACTTTTGCACCATTGCCGACGCGAACATCCAATTCGCCTCTTGCACACTTCCTTATCCTATTCAGCCCCTGCAACGATTTGCAAGTGTGAATCATTGATCCGGTATCAAATACCCACGAATCACTTGGACGAGCAGCAAGGTAAAATTTAATAACATTTATACCTTAAGCGGAAGTCACACTTTCCTTCTTTTTCTTTTGTTCCTCCAAGTACAACTTGTAATTCCTCCGCCAATGGCCAGGCTTATGGCAGTGGTGGCAAGTGTCAGAAGCAGCGGCACCCGGCTTGGACTTTCTAGCCGAGTTATACTTGGAGCTCGAGATCGCATCTGGAGGTTTAGCCTTACCCTTTCGCTTCCTCTTTTTATTCTTCTTCTGAACCATCATCACATGACTAGAATTTTTCCTGAGGCTGTCCTCGGCCGTCTTAAGCATGCCATGTAACTGAGTCAATGTTTTCTTCATGCCATTCATATGAAAATTCATAATAAACGGCTTGAAGCTCGCAGGGAGCGACTGAAGTATCACATCTATGGCCAAGTCATCATCAAGCTTAGAGCCAAGCTTCTGCAAGTTCTCCACGTAACCAATCATCTTGATCACATGAGGACTCACGGGACTGCCCTCTGCCAACCTGCACCCAAACAAAGACTTAGAGACATTATACCTCTCGGTCTTCGCCTGGTTCTCAAACATGCCCTACAGCCCAACGATCATATCATAGGCATCTCTGTCCTTATATTGCTTCTGAAGCTCAGAGGACATGCAAGCAAGCATGAGATAGCTGACATCCACTGAATCACTGACGTGTTTCTCATAAGCGCGCCTCTTAGACAGTGGGGTATCATCCTTCGGTTCATTAGGATGGGGTTTCTCTAGAATGTAATCCTTGTTTTCTTGTTTGAGAATAATTCTCAGATTCCTGTACCAGTCTATAAAATTTGTTCCAGACAATTTTTTTCTTTCAAGAATGGGTCGTAGGTTAAAAACTGTGTTCTTCGCAGTAGGTGCCATGATCTACAACAAAATACAAGGTTCAACACTATGCTATGTTGATCTTCTATCAAATAAAAGATATACCACAATATAAAAAATGATCGGTTTTCCTCTAACGACACATTGTGGGACAAGATCCATAGTCGACTAACTCCTAGTGAGATTCGGCATCACTGCTAGAAGATTAGTGATATAGGTAAGCAACATCTTGTTAATCACATCATATGTGACTCTTGTTCGTTGAGGCAACATCCAATGTCTCACACTCAACTCCATGCCCCAAAGCCCTAAACCGTTTTGATAGCTTTGTTAAGTCAATCAATACTATGCATGTGGTGTCTGACACCACCCTAACCGATTGAGATAAAAGATGACACGCTGCTTTGGCAGACCCACCATACAGTGATCACAACCTTAGTAGGTACAGCTATTGGAAAGAACATCAATACTTAATTTTCTGAGGGAAACTATTCTATCAGGGTAACGATGCCTACCGCACACGCAACATGAAAGAATAGTATGACAGGAACTTAAGTAAACATCGCAGGCAACAATAGTGACTATGACTGAGTACGGCCCCTTCACATGGTGATCTCCATCTCCTGGTTCCTATCCGTCGAGTCGTATCGCTTCAGGCCTACATGAACCTGTATCAGCCTATTACAACTAATAGCGTTATACTAATTACATGTGCTGAAGCATCACATGTCGACGCGTAGGTCGTACAACATTTGAACAGCCTTGGGCTGTAATAAACCATGACACGTAGGCTATGTTATTACAAGCGCGTATCATATACTTTGCAAGGCCATACCAGTCACAACATTCTCTGCAAAAACAAGTTAGGCAGAGACTAAGCACAACAGAAAACAGAACCGGAACTTCCGGCTCAGCTGGAACTTCCGACATAGGGCCGGAACTTCCGAAATCAACCTTCTGACTCGAATTTATTTTTGGCCTGGAACTTCCGGTTACACCCGAAACTTCCGAAAATAACCTTCTGTACGGAATTTATTTCTGTTCGGAACTTTCGGTCCAACCGGAACTTCCGGACCCGGAACTTTCGAGTCATACCAGGAACTTCCGAAAATAACATTGTGTATCGAAAATTATTTTGGCCCGGAAATCCAACGACAAAAACAATAGATCCAATCTATTTCCATCACATATCACCATATGTGATCGATCCAAATCGAACACTACGCACGTAGGCTCTGATACCACTGTTGGGTTATGGGGAGGCTACGCTAGTGCTTAATTTTAAAATTTTACCCTGTTAGCCTAGGAACCATGCGTGTAATGGGATCATGGATCATTAACTTAAACCACAAGACGCGCTCGGGCAGCGGAAGTAGAGTCAATGAAGCGCGTCCTCGATCTGCTCCTCACAGATCCGTATATTCGTCGGCGACGAAGTCGGTGTAATCCGGTGTTCTCCAAGGAAGAAGAACAGCACCGATGCAACAACGGTGTCTCTATGGTATTCACACGTACAGGGATAGAGTTACCTCACGCCGGCGTCCTAGCACCACTAGCGAGATCCGAAAGATCAATCACAACACTTGTGATCATGGAGAGAGGAGAGGTGGTGGCTAGGGTTAGGATGAAGTAGTAATGACCAGCAGCCCTTTCGTGCTTGCCCCACCTCTCTTTATATAGTGCCCCATCCTGGGCCTTTAATCTATATTAAAGCCCAACAGATCTAATCTGTTCGCGTGACCCAGAACTTTCGGCTACAGCCGGAACTTTCGAAAACGACCTCCTGTATCGAATTAATTCTTGACCCGGAACTTCCGGTCCAACCAAAACTTCCGGTTCATCCAGAACTCGGAACTTCTGGCTGTAGCTGGAACTTTCGGTTCGTCCAGAAAATCGAATACCGGGGCTGACCCGGAACTTCTGGTCCTACCAGAACTTCCGGATGCTCCAGAACCCGAAACTTCCGACTACAGCCGGAACTTTCGGTTCCCCCAGAATTTTCTTGGGCACAATTCCATCAGTACCGACCACTCCCCATTCTGCCCCCTTTTCGATTTTGGAAAAACCATGGCCCTAATTGAAAATCTGACTGTAGGATATGTTCATCATGGTGTCATGCATCTGCTATTAAAAATGTTGGGTTATGGAGAGGCTACGCTAGCGGTAAATTCAACATTTTTTACCCCGTTCACCTAGGAACCATGCGAGTAATAGGATCATAGATCATTACCTCTGGCCATGAGACGCGCTTGGGCAGCAGAAGTAGAGTTGGTGAAGCGTGTCCTTGATGAACTTCGCCTAGCTCCATCCATTCGTCGACGATGAAGACGACGAAGTCCGATGATCTCCATGGGAGAAGACTAGCACCGCAGTCACAGCGGTGCCTCCACGGTATCCACACGTACAGGGACGGGATAACCTCACATCGGTATGCTAGTACCGCTCGCAAGATCAGGGAGAAACAGCCACAGCTAGTGCGGCCAGGAGAGAGGAGAGGTGGCGGCTAGGGTTTGGGGAGGTCAACAGCCTTCCAATCGCACAACCAGTAGTTGTAGCAGCTTTTTCGTCCTAGCCCCTCCTCTCCTTATATAGTGCCCTCTCATGAACCTTTAATCAGTATTAAAGCCCAACAGATCTAATCTGTTCGTCTGGCCAGGAAGTTCTGGTCCAGGCCCGAAACTTCTGAAAATAACCTTCTGTATCAAATTTATTTTGACCTGGAACTTTTGGGTCTCACCTAAAACTTTCGGTTCGTCTAGAATTCACCTTTCAGGCAGGCCTAGAACTTTCGGTTCAATCGAAACTTCTGATTCCTCTAGAAACCGAAACTAGGGCTGGCCCAGAACTTCCGATCGAACCGAAACTTTTGGATGCTCCAGAATCCTAAACTTCCGACCACAAGCCAGAACTTTCAGTTCCCCAGAATTTTCGTGGACATATTTTCATCAATCTCCCACTTGCACAAGAGCTAATTGTTACAAGCTTTAAATCCCATTCCCTTAAGCGTGTGACCCGATAGGTTCATATGTAAACGACCGCTACCCGGAAACCCTTTCCAGATCGCAAATCAATAGCGGTACCTAGCAGCACATATTGACCCCCGAAAGCATACAAAATCAAAATCATATTTTCTGAACCTTGATATACTCACGCACCAATCCTTTTACCACACGACATTAGTCAAGCTCAAGGCGAGATTCGTGCCATCCTTGTTGATAACTCGATACTTCACTCGATCAAGTAGTAGATTAATCATGATTAACTCTTTAATCATAGTGGTATGGCTATGCACTTTTTCAATCCAACTACCTCGAGGGGCCTAGAGACGTCTCTCCCGTTATTTAGGAGGGGTAAATTCCATCTTGACCGCTCACATCCCACGACATGTTTCATACCACACCCGAAAGCAACCTTTATAACTACCCAGTTACGAAATAGCATTTGGAAGCTCCTAAGTGTGTCACTACACATTCTGGAATCAATGATGATCTCAGGTCTAAGAATTCTGCAGGTACATCATTTGAGATGACAACTGATGGCACATTAAGAATAATTATCCCAGCAGTATCTTAAAGTGGGTCTATCCAACACCATGTTCTCTAATATGTGTCCACATAACTGATTTGATATCTCCATATCTATGATCCATGAAACATGATCATCAATCAGTCAAATATGCTAATCTATAAATCATCACTGTCCCACATGATGATATGAGATTAGGGATCGTTTTAGAATAACATCGTAAAACAAAGATTTTGTACAAACAAGTCATATACTTGCTGATCAATGTAAAAGATATTTATTCAAGGAATAAGATAACTAATTATCCAAAGTACATTAGCATAGACAGGACACTTTCTCTCATATACACTAGACTCAATCGCGTAAGTATCTAATACCCATAGAGCTCAAGTGCGCCTCATGCTTGGGCTGTGAGAGAGGCTTTATCAACGGATCGACAACGTTTAAATCCGTGTGCACCTTGCATATCTTTACATCACCTCTATCTATGATCTCTCAGATTAGGTGATAGCGCCGTAGTATATGCTTGGACTTCTGGTGTGACCTAGGCTCCTTGGCTTGTGAAATGGCACCACTATTATCATAATAGAGGTTCACTGGACTGGACGCACTGGGGATAACCCCCAGCTTAGAAACAAATTTTCTGATCCAAACAGCCTCCTTCGCAACTTCAGAAGCTAGAATGTACTCGGCCTCCGTTGTTGAATCTGCAATCGTTTCTTGCTTGGAACTCTTCCAAGTCACTGTGCCTCCATTGAGGCAAAATACAAATCCAGACTGCGATCGTGAATCGTCCTTGTCGGTTTAGAAGCTAGCATCGGTGTAACCATTTACAATAAACTCCTCCTCACCTCCACAGACTAGAAACTTATCCTCAGTTCTTCTCAAGTACTTAAGGATACTCTTTACTATCGCTCAGTGACTTTCACCTAGGTTTGATTGGTATCTGCTCGTAACACTTAGAGTATAAGAAATATCTGGGCATATACAAAGCATGGCATACATAATGGATTCGATTGTGGAGGCATACGGGATCGCACTCATCTTCTCTAGCTCATCAGGTGTCGAAGGACACTGACTCTTGCTGAGTGTAATACCATATGATATTGGCAGAAAACCTTTCTCGGAATTCTGCATATTGAACCGTTTCAATACCTTGTCAATATACATGCTTTGGCTTAATCCAATTAGCCTTCTCGATCTATCTTTTTCTTAAAAATCTATTTACACTCAGTAGTTTTTACACCATCAGGTGGATCGACCAAGTTCCAAACATTATTCTCTCGCATAGATTCTAACTCAGATCTTATGGCTCCAAGCCATTTCTCAGAGTCTAGTCCCATCACCATTTCCAAATAGGTCTTAGGTTCATAATTGTCCAACAATAATATATCGCGCTGCCCAGTGGTTAAAAATATAAATCGCCGTGGGGCTGATGTCTCGACAACAGGTTCTGCAACCTCTTGCACATCGAGCTGTGGTTTAATAGGAGCTGAAACACTTTTGAGTGGTTCCCGAACTTCTTCGAGTCGCACCGTGCTCCCACTAACCCCTTTCGAGAGAAACTCT
Organism: Zizania latifolia; assembly: GCA_000418225.1. Lineage (NCBI taxonomy): Eukaryota > Viridiplantae > Streptophyta > Magnoliopsida > Poales > Poaceae > Zizania > Zizania latifolia. Next base: position 141,857 of record KE372646.1, on the reverse strand, counting down.
TTCTTAAGAAAAACATCATTCCGGGCAACAAACACTTTGCCTTCTTCCTAGTTATAGAAATAATATCCTTTTGTTTCCCTAGGATACCCCACAAAGAATCATTTATCAGATTTGAGAGTGAGCTTATCAGACGTCAAATGTTTTACATAGGTCTCACAACCCCATATCTTTAGAAAAGATAACCCAAGACGCTTCCCAGTCCATATCTAATCGCTCATGAGATCAGGGAGAAACAGCTACAGTGAGTGAGGCCAGGAGAGAGGAGAGGTGGTGGCTAAGGTTTGGAGAGGTCAACAGCCTTCCAATCGCACAACCAGCAGCTGTAGCAGCTTTTTCGTCCTAGCCCCTCCTCTCCTTATAAAGTGCTCTCTCATGTGTCTTTAATCAGTATTAAAGCCCAACAGATCTAATCTGTTCGTCTGGCCCAGAAGTTCTGGTCTAGGCCTGAAACTTTCAAAAATAACCTTCTGTACGAATTTATTTCTGTTCGGAACTTCTTGGTCTCATCCGGAACATCCGGTTCGTCTAGAATTCACCTTTCAGGCAGGCCTAGAACTTTCGGTTCAACGGAAACTTCTGATTCCTCCAGAAACTGAAACTAGGACTGGCCTAGAACTTCCGGTCGAACCAGAACTTCCGGATGCTCCAGAACCCAGAACTTTTGACCTCAAGCCAGAACTTTCAGTTCCCCCCAAATTCTCTTGGGCATATTTTCATCAAAAATTTCATCTCAATCGGAGTTATTACAGAGGAGATATACGCTAGAGAAGTGTTGGCCGTCCATGGCCTACTTCTGCCTCCAGCCAAAGCCCCCTTCTCTGTTGGTTACGCTAACGCATGGGCCCCGCTGGTCAATGCGCACCTGCGTGCGTGGCCGCTCCACACCTGGCACCTAGGTCCGCACCTGCCGGCTCGTGAGCCGCTCGGTGCGTGCACATCGGCTGTCGTGGCTAGGCTTTGGCCCACCAGCACACGTGCGCACCAGGCGTCGTGCTAGGCCCGCGCGCTGGCCCCCTCACGCCGTGCATGCGGTCGCCTATGCCAGCCCACTGCCGTCGCACCAGGCAGGCTGATTCGGCTAGCCCATCGGGCCGAAATAGCTGGCCTAGGCCACACAGTGCACTTTTCTAATTTTCAAATTAATTTCTGTTCAGCCCATTAAGCATAGTAAATTTTTCTATTTTTAAAAAATAATTTAAACCTTTAGAAAATCCATTTTAACTCCAAATGATCCCATTCCAGAACCAAAATTTTTCTAAAAATCCCAATTTAGTTTTGGCACTAGTTAAATTAAACTTGTAATTCTTTTAATTGCTTTTCTTTATTGTGTGTTTATCGCGGTACAGCTCCCAACGCCGACACCGCTCAAGACCGCTTAGACAAGGAGGCCGATTTCGACCCAACCCAAGGCAAGTCTTCCGTTGATCATTCTTGAACCTATGCAATGCTTGTGATATTTTAAAATTTATATTTGCACGATTAGGTTGCACACTTACGTACACTAATAGTCTATTGCTTGAGCAATTATGACGACTAAAATCTAAAATTGCAAATTAAGCCTCCTTGTTATTGAATACCATGTTTTTACCTTGTCGCTTTATGATTTATATTTATATCTATTGTATTTATTTTATTCTTTTAATTGCTTTTAGCACATTCCTTGAAAAATGGGTGTACTACACATACACACACTCATACTGAAACATGACGACTAGATTTTGTAAATGTGTTGTGTTGAAATGTGTTTGACTTCATTGAAAAATGGTTAATGGGTACGTGAGAGGTACCCATGGGCTAGTACTTAGCGGGTTTAGGATAGTCCGACTGCCGATAGATATGAAATCGCTGGGGTGGCTTGAGGTTTCACTTACAAAGTCCCTAACGGGCACGAGTTTTGAGGTTACGGCCAGTGGATGTGTTGAGGAGTTAGAAGTGGAGCACCCGCGAGTTTCCAAGGTTGAAGAAGGAAGCGTGGTTTCTCGATCTTTGATCGAGGGTCTATCTAGGTGGCAGTGGGGTATCCTAGGTTTGCTTCAGAAAGACCTTGTCCTAAACCTCCCCTATGACATGGGTAGCGGAGTTAGTTCGAGTCGCAAGAGTAAAGTGTGTGCCTTCAGCTGGAGTAAAATCTGTTCGAACAGCCGTGCCCACGGATATGGGCAAGTGTCTTGATAATTTCCCTAGCGTAGTGTTTCTACTTGTTTTCAACTCTATGGGAGGGTTAGGGCATTATCAAAGTATACCAATGAGTATACAGCTAACCTTAGTGGTTGGCAATGTTCCTGTGTAGAGCGGGAAGTCGAAAGACTTCATAGGGAGAGATGTGAGAAATCAAAACTAGTTGAGCGATAAAATATAACTTGGGTTGAGAGTATGATATGAATGGAAACCCTTTCCCAACGCATGGGCAAGTTAGTACCTAGATAATGGCATAAGAGATGAGATATTGAGATGATGTGGTGATAAGTTGAATTGATGGAAAATATGTTGGGATTTATTGCAAAGCAATCCCGGATTGGTGAAAATGAGAGATATGGTTTAGCTATTAATTTATACTATTACTGTGGGAGCGGTTAGAGGTTGGAACCTCTACCCACGGGTTTAAGCACTTAAAACTTTCAAACTACATTCCTTTGAGAATCATTATCGTTCTTTGTATCCTACATGTATATTTTATTTCCAAGACTTGCTGAGTACTCTCGAGTACTCACCCTTGTTTTTACAACCCCACCCCAGAGTTCGTGAATCTTCCCGAAGACGAGGAGAAATATGAAGATGAAGGTGAAGACGGTGCTGTTGAAGACCCAGAAGATTAGGTTTTGGGCCTAGTCTCTAAGTGAAGGATTTAGACAGTAGTTTATGCTTATGTTTGATTCCATTTGACTGATGTAATGCCTGCCGCTGCGAGGTATGTCTCTAAATACAGCTATGTAAGACATAAGTGATGTAATAAGCATGTCTGCAATGAAACTACTGCCGAATGGAACAATTTTATTTTGAATTCGTTCGTCTTCGATAATGTCTTGACTCATCCTGTTTCGATAGTATTTTCGATTCTGGGACGAGTCATTACAAAAGTGGTATCAGAGCAGAACTTCGCCCTAAGAACGAGACCCGTAAAGACCCTAAGCTATATATACCTATGTTATGTTACTAAAACGTTCTTACTTCTTGAGTTACCTTTTACAAATCTAATTTATTAATTAAAAATTGGTTTTCTTTTTGTACAGTATGGCCTCTCGCTAGTTCCATTGCTTGTTGGCAGATGACTTCGATGGGTTCACTTTTTAGCTACGTGAGCTTGCCCGATACCTAGGCTACGATGAGCCGACCATTGAAGCTAAGATATTCTAGGAGATTCCGAGGCGATGCACGATCACCCTACGCCTGCGTCCTACCCTGTTCACAATCCATGAGCGGGTGTTCTCCTTGACCAGCATCGACTTGGAGTCCGCCATCCAGGAGGTCTCCGCCATCGCCACTTCCCGTTTGTGCCTAGCTCACCATACCTAGCTCACTACCTCCATTTCCCTGGTCCCCGGAATGACACTAACCCTGCTGTTGACCACCTCCTTCGATTCGTGAAGTCCCAGGACTATCTGTACCGTCGTCTCAGTGATGCTTACGACACGATACGTGAGCAGTACATTGCACTTCACAGACAGTTTCCACCTGCTATCCTTGCTCCTGTTGAGGCCACACCAGCTCCACCCATACCCAATGCCGAGCCTGTACCTGATGATGCCTACCTGCGGATTCCCCGTTGCCAACCGCCACTCAGGCACTACCAGTTGCTCCTATTCCACTACCCACCGTAGCTCCATCACCTATCATCTCTGCACCACCAACACCACCTGCCACTACACCTTCTCCTAACATTCCCACCCAATACCCTCCTTTGTGCATTCCTAGCCTACGTCGTGTCCACACTGATCCTGAGGAAGAGAGTCACTAGATCCTTACCACCGAGCAGTACCGAGCTCGTTTTGACCGACTGCCTGGAGACATCCCACCTACCACCATGGAGCTACTTGCCCGCTCTACTGCACCCAAGTTTACCCTGTCCTCACCCACTCCACCATATGTCCCATACATTCCTCCACCAGCTCGTATCACTTTCGCTTCTACTGGAGGTCCCTCTACAGCTACGGTACTGGCCGCTACTGCACTAGATGCTGCTACACATCCAGTACCAGATTCACGTCCAGTTCTGTGTATTCCGCTAGCTGTTCGTTCCGTGGCTACCTCAGCGCCCGAGTATGTGATTCTGGATGATGATGATAATGAGGATGAGGACTACTCTGGGATGAACTACAACGCCCTCACCGTGGATGATGAGCAGGATGGAACAGTGATGGATGATGATGAGGATCCCGAGGAGGTCGAGCCCATGTACGAGCCTGACGATTAGATAGAGTAGAGATGGATTAGCTGCCTAGCGAGTTTATAGCTGCCGCTAGAACCTTTTTGTAGCTTGCTATTTCCTTTATGATGTTTATGATGTTTTCTCAGACTGTACTTTTGGGCATGTACGACCAGACAACATACGAGTCTTGGTGACACCCCTTATGATATCAGTACAATTTGGATGATTGCCTGATGTTCATTTTACTTTACTTATTTTCTAAATTTCGTATTTTCACTTTTATCCCGTTAGATGTCGAGAGGAAGCCGACGTCATACACGCCCACCGGTTAGGCTTGGGTTTGAAGAGAATAAGCCATATCCCTCAACCGAAGCTCAGAGTCAACAATCTATTGAGTCACAAACTGCTTCTCAATAGCCAGAAGAAATGCCTCTACCACCTCAGCCAGATGTTAGGCAAATCCTAGCTATCCAAACCCAGATCCTACAAGGCATAGCCCAAAACTTAGCCAACTTACCTCAGCAACAACAAGCCCCTCCACCACCTAATGGCAAGAACAAGCTTAACGACTTCCTCAGAGTTCATCCACCAGAATTTTCCCACACTACTGAACCCATAGAGGCCGATGATTGGTTGAAGGACATAGAAAGGAAACTTAACTTGGTGCAATGCACCCTTACTGAGAAGGTCCTGTATGCCTCGCACCAGTTTCGTGGTCCCGTAGCGGATTGGTGGAAAAATTACTGTGCCGCTTATGGCGATGTTGCTGCCATTGAATGGCCTGAGTTTGTAGAAGTCTTTAGAGCCTCATATGTACCCGAGAGTGCTATTGATATGAAGAGAGCAGAGTTTGAGCAAGTTAAGGAAAGATCTTCCACCTTAACCGAATACCTAAGCCGCTTTAACAAGCTTGCTAGATATGCCCCAGATGAGGTGGACAGTGATAAGAAGAAGATCAGGAGGTTTCTAAAAGGGATAAATGATGGGCTAAGGATCCAACTGATTGCTTTGGACTTTCCAAACTTCTTGCACGTGATCAACAAAGCTATGTTGATTGAGAATGCAAGGAAAGAGGTAGAGGAGTACCGTAAGAGAAAAAACCTGTAGCAAGGCTCCAGCTCCCGAGCCAATCCTCGCCCCAGAACCAACCCACCAAATCAGTCCACTATATCCATACTAAGCCGCCAAAACTTTTCCCGCCCACCAATTCTCCGCTCCAACACCTCCGCACCAAACCAAAACCAGAACCCTAGAAACAACACCACCTCCATTACCACCCAAACCTGCTCCTTCAATCCTAATGGAGTCCAGTGTTACACCTGCCGTAACTATGGTCATATCTCAAGGAATTGCTCGCTGAATTAGGGGAACGCAGCACCCGCCCGTTCCAATGTTAGCACTGCCAGGACTCCAACAGCCGGACAGTAGAGACCAGCTCCAACGGCAAGTGCTCAAGCATCGCGCTCCATCAACAACTATGGAAGGGGCCGAATTAATCATGTTCAGGCCAAGACTGCCCAAGATGCACCCGAAGTGGTAATGGGTACGTTTCTAATCAACTCTATTCTAGCTACTGTACTCTTTGATTCTGGAGCCTCTCACTCCTTCATTTCAAAAAGATTTGTGGAAAAAAAACGGGTGTAGAACACAGAACCTTAGAATACCTATGATTATCCATACCCCCGGACAGGATATTCGAGCATATCAGTCTTGTCCCGAAATACACCTGGAATTGCGGGTGTTCAATTTACAGTCCACCCAATTATTCTTGAGACTCAGGAGATAGATCTTATTCTTGGGATGAACTGGTTAGCTAAACACCATGGCCGTATAACCTTAAAAAGCCCTAATGGCACAGAAGTAACCCATACACTTGAAAAGAAAGCCCAAACCAAGCCTGTCCTGAATAGTATCCAAGCCACCAGCCTTGAAGATGTGCCTGTTGTAAATGAGTATCCTGAAGTCTTCCCCGAAGAATTACCAGGTATGCCACCCAATAGAGAGATAGAGTTCTCTATAGAGCTAGTATCTGGAACAGCTTCTGTAGCTAAAAGACCCTATCGAATGCCTGCTAATGAGTTGGTAGAGGTCAAGAGACAGATTGAAGAGCTGCAAGACTTGGGATTTGTGTGCCCTAGCACTTTACCATGGGGAGCACCGGTCCTGTTAGTCGAAAAGAAGGATAAGAGCAAGAGAATATGTGTTGACTATAGAGCTCTGAACGAGGTCACTATAAAGAACAAGTATCCATTGCCTAGAATTGATGATCTATTTGATCAGCTTATTGGAGCTAAAGTATTCTCTAAGATAGAACTCAGATCGAGTTACCACCAACTTAAAATCAGGCCTCAAGACATACCTAGGACAGCCTTCATCACCAGATAAGGACTGTTTGAGTACACCGTGATGTCCTTTGGTTTGACCAATGCTCCAGCATATTTCATGACTCTGATGAACAAGGTTTTTATGGAGTATTTGGATAAATTCGTAGTGGTATTTATTGATGATATCCTGATTTACTCAAAGAGTCAGGAAGAACATGCATACCACCTACGTCTTGTCCTAGAGCGACTGAAGGAGAATCAACTGTATGCCAAATTCTCGAAATGTGAATTTTGGTTAGACAGAGTTGCATTCTTAGGACATGTTATCACTGCAGAAGGTGTTGAGATTGACCCTGATAAAATTGAAACAGTGGTGAATTAGAAGTCCCCAACCAATGTTACTGAGATCCGGAGTTTTCTTAGGTTAGCTAGATATTATCGGAGATTCATAGAAGGTTTCTCAAAAATTGCTAAGCCCATGACTGAGCTGTTAAAAAAGGAGAAGAAGTTAAAATGGTCTAGTGCTTGTGAGGAAAGTTTTCAGGAGCTAAAGAAAAGACTCACTATAGCCCCAGTGCTCACTCTACCAAATATCCGAAAGGATTTTGAGATATACTATGATGCCTTCAAAAAAAGGCTTAGGCTGTGTCTTCATGCAAAATCAGAAGGTTGTATGTTATGCATCCAGGCAATTGAGACCTCATGAGAAGAACTATCTGACTCATGACTTGGAGTTAGCTGCCGTGGTGCATGCTTTGAAAATTTGGAGACATTACTTGATGGGTAATAGGTGTGAAGTTTATACTGACCATAAGAGTTTGAAGTACATCTTCACCCAGACAGACCTAAACCTCAGACAAAGCAGATGGTTGAAATTAATCAAGGATTATGACTTAGGTATTGACTACCATCGGGACAAGGTCAATGTAGTGGAGATGCCTTAAGTAGAAAAGCACATTGCAACATGGCAATAGTGGGGACTGCACAAGAACAGCTGTGCAAAGATTTCGAGAAGCTCAGACTCATCATAGTACAGCCTAGTACCCTAGCTACCTTGGACTTTGTACCTACCTTGGAGTCCTAGATTAGAGATGCTCAATTTGAAGATCAAGGAATCAAAACCATCAAGGAAAACATACTTCAGGAAAAATGTCTCGAGTTCACCGTTGATGATTAAGGGACCCTATGGATGGGAAAACGTATATGTGTGCTCGATGAAAGATGACTCAAGGATATGATTCTTATAAAAGCTCATCAGTTAGCGTACTCTCTGCACCCTGGGAGTACTAAGATGTACCAGGACCTAAAGGAATATTTCTGGTGGCCCGGAATGAAGAAAGATATTCTAGACTACGTAGCCCATTGTGACATCTGTCAGCGAGTCAAGGTAGAACATCTAAAACCTGCTGGACCGTTATAGCCACTTCCAATTCCCAAGTGGAAATAGGAAGAGATCGGTATGGATTTCATCACCGGTTTACCCCGTACTCAACGAGAATATGACTCTATTTGGGTAATAGTGGACCGCCTCACTAAAGTTGCTCATTTTATTCTGGTCAAGACTACCTATAATAGCAAGCAGCTAGCCAATCTATACATGAGTCATATAGTCTGTCAGCTTGGAGTACCCAAGAGGATTGTATCTGATAGAGGTACCCAGTTCACCTCAAGGTTTTGGGAGCAGTTGCATGAAGCCCTTGGTACTCATCTAAATTTCAGTACCGCAAATCACCCTCAAACAGATGGTCCAACAGAAAGGGTAAATCAGATTCTAGAAGATATGCTGAGAGCCTGCGCTCTAGAGTTAAGAGGCAGTTGGGATCTCAGTTTGCCCTATGCAGAATTTTCCTATAACAACAGTTATCAGACCAGTATACAGATGTCCCCGCATGAGGCGTTATATGGCCGTAAATGCAGGACACCATTATGTTGGGATGATAAAAGTGATAAGAAAATGTTCGGACCAGATATTATTGAATCAGCTGAAAATCAGGTAAAGATCATCCACAGCCGTCTTTAGACTGCCTAGAGCTGATAGAAGAGCTATGCAGATCATCGTCGCAGAATGCTTGAGTTTAAAGTTGGTGATCATGTATACCTACGGGTATCACCCCTGCGTGGTGTTAAGAGATTTGGTATCTCTAGAAAATTAGCACCATGGTACATTGGTCCGTATCCTATCACTACTCGACGAGGTGAATTTGCTTATCAGTTAGAGCTTCCTGCTGCATTGGCTGATGTACACAATGCGTTCCATGTGTCTCAACTGAAGAAGTGCCTACGCATTCCTAAAGAGCAAGTGCTCCTTGAAGGTGTTACCCTTGAAAAGAATCTGACATATGAA
>KE372646.1:120153-131044 GCA_000418225.1 Zizania latifolia | reverse complement strand
CGAAATAGCCGCCTGGGCCGAACAGTGCAATTTTATAATTTTCAAATTAATTTCTGTTCAGCCCATTAAGCATAGTAAATTTTTCTATTTTCAGAAAATAATTTAAACCTATAGAAAATCATCGAAAATCCATTTTAACTCCGAATGACCCCATATAGAACCAAAATTTTTCTAAAAATCCTAAGTTTATTTTGGCACTATTTAAATTAAACTTGTAATTTCTTTTAATTGCTTTTCTTTATTGTGTATTTACCGCGGTATAGCTCCCAACACCGACACCGCTCAAGACCTCTTAGCCGAGGACCTCGATTTTGACCCAACCCAAGGCAAGTCTTCCGTTGATCACTCTTGAACCTATGCAATGCTTGTGATGTTTTAAAATTTATATTTGCACGATTAGGTTACGTACTCACGTACATTAATAGTCTATTGCTTGAGCAATTATGACGACTAAAAACTAAAATTGTAAATTAAGCCCCCTTGTTATTGAATACGATGTTTTTACCTTGTCGCTTTAAGATTTACATTTATATCCATTGTATTTATTTTATTCTTTTAATTGTTTTTAACACATTCCTTAAAAAATGGTGCACTACACATACACACACTCATACTGAAACATGACGACTAGATGTAGATTAGGTGATGATGTGATTTTGTAAATGTGTTGTGTTGAAATATGTTTGATTTCATTGAAAAATGGTTAACGACCAATTCCTTGGGAAATAGCATAAGCACAACTTCGTTCAACCTTGTGGGTACGTGAGAGGTACCCCTGGGCTAGTACTTAGCGGGTTTAGGATAGTCTGACTGCTGATAGATATGGAATCATCGGGGTGACTTGAGGTTTCACTTACAAAGTTCCTAACGGGCACGAGTTTTAAGGTTATGGCCAGTGGATGTGCTGAGGAGTTAGAAGTGGAGCACCTGCGGGTTTCTAAGGTTGAAGAAGGAAGCGCGGCTTCCCGATCTTTGATCGAGAATCTATCTAGGTGGCAGTGGGTATCTTAGGTTTGCTTCGAAAAGACCTTGTCCCGAACCTCCCCTACGACATGGGTAGCGGAGTTAGTTCGAGTCGCAAGGGTAAAGTGTGTGCCTTCAGTTGGAGTAAAACTTGTTCGAACAGCCATGCCCACGACTATGGGCAAGTGTCTTGATGATTTTTTAGCGTAGTGTTTCTACTTATTTTCAACTCTATGGGAGGGTTGGGAATTTACCAGATTATACCAACGGGTACACGGCTAACCTTAGTAGTTGGCAACGTTCCTGTGTGGAGCGGAAAGTCAAAAGACTTGATAGGGAGAGATGTGAGAAATCAAAACTAGTTGAGCGATAAAATATAACTTGGGTTGAGAGTATAATATGAATGAGAACCCTTTCCCGACGGATGGGAAGTTAGTACCCGGAAAATGGCATAAGAGATGATATATTGAGATGATGTGGTGATAAGTTGAATTGATGAAAAATATATTGGGATTTGTTGCAAAGCAATTCCGGGTTAGTGAAAATGAGAGATATAATTTAGCTATTGATTTATACTATTACTGTAGGAGCAGTTAGAGGTTGGGACTTCTACCCACGGGTTTAAGCACTTAAAACTTTCAAACTGCATTCCTTTGAGAACTATCGCCGCTCTTTATATCCTATATGTATATTTTATTTTTAAGACTTGCCGAGTACTCTCGAGTACTCACCCTTGTTTTTACAACCTCACCCTAGAGTTCGCGAATCTTTCTTAAGACGAGGTGAATTATGAAGATGAAGGTGAAGACATTGTTGTTGAAGAACCAGAAGATTAGGGTTTCGGGCCTAGTCCCCAAGTAAAGGTATTAGACAGTAGTTTATGCTTATGTTCGCTTTCGTCTGACTGATGTAATGCCTATCGCTACGAGGTATGCCTCTAAATGCAGCTATGTAAGACTTAAGTGATGTAATAAGCAGGTCTTCGATAACATCTCAGCTCGTCCCGTTTCGATGGTATTCCTGATTCCGTGACGGGTCGTTACAGTATCTTTGTGGCACTAACCTCTCCTAGGGTGCGGCTCCTCTAGCCCCCTCTTAGCCTTCCCTCTTCTTTTCACTGTTGTTCCTTCCTGGCAGCCCTCGGGTTACCCTGTTACTTTGCTCCTCCACTAATATATTAGCAGATCTCCTACTCTTTTTAAAAAAATTCATACAAATTAGAATTTTTAAGCCAATAGATAATTTAACATGTTCTTTCACATGATTAGATCTAATATATACTGTTATGCAAATGAATATAATATATGAATTGCATGTGCATGCGTCCGGGCTAACAGCTAGGAAAACCAAGTGGAACAAGTTAATTACACTTCTATTCCTGTTTTGCGTCACATCCCCTGTTAATTAAACTAAATCACCCCGGCCGGCCAATAACACAACGAAATTGATGAGCATCACATGTGTGGAACTATAATTAAATACCTAATTGCCGGATCCAAATTTTGCTGTCACATGCCGCGCGAATCGAACAAACACTACATGGGTGACACTTCAATCCTCACAACTTTTGCTGCTTCTTTGGCTTCCGGTTGTAAGGTGGATATATACGAAGCTCACATTGCTCGTTGCTTAGCAAGCTGAGTTGACACGATGTTTTATCAGTATAGGTGGCCAAATGAGCCAGGCGTGATGGGCGGCCTAGGCGCGGTCTTAAAAAGCACGACACTAGTATGGCACGATACTATAGCCTATAGATATAGTGTTAGTGTCGGTCCGGCGCTATAGATAGTGTAGTGCCTGGGTCGTTATCTCGATCCATAGTGTCGGCCCGACATGGCATGATTATTGGGCCAATATTATAGCGGCACGACGTCTTTCCCTGCCCCAGCTATTTGATCCTCACAGCATTAGATCTGGACCGTTCATTCACGAGAAGGGATCTGAATTTTGTCGCTGTAGTGTTAGTGCTGGCACTAGTCTGCTGGGTAGATAGTGCCATAGTGCCAGCATGACACGACTAAGCTGTCTTAGTGCCATGCCTGGGCTATGCCATAGGCACGACGTGCCAGCACGACATAACACGATTAGTGTGTAGTGTCTAATAGTACTGTGCCTAATAGTGCTAGTGCCGTGCCGCCCATTTGGCCATCTATAATTATCAGCACAAGCTTGCTCTGTTCTGCACAACGGCTCAAGCATCATAGCAACTTTTGTGATCATCTAGCCCATGTAAGCAGGATTAATCTTGCCTCACTATCTCCGCGTTTGTAATGACGCCGCATGCATACATTTCTGATTGATTTGTGCGTAGAGTTCTTGCAGGATCTCCACGATGGGAGGATGGCTGAACTGGCTGATGGGGCTGTGGAATAAGTGGGCGGCCCAAATCCTAGTGCTCTTCAGCCTTACACTGCAGGTTGTCCTCCATGTCTTGGCCGGGGTTCGCCGGCGTGAGACGACGGCTGTGTGGACGGCTGTGAGGAGGCTCGTGCTGTGGCTAGCCTACCAACTGGCCGACACGACGGCGACATACGCGGTCGGTTACATCTCCCTCAGCAGCGCGCCACGCGAACACAAGCTGGTGGCATTCTGGGCACCATTTCTGCTGCTGCACCTAGGTGGCCCGGACAGCATCACCGCCTACGCCCTCGAGGACAACAAGCTCTGGAAGCGCCATGCTGTGAATCTGGTAGTCCAGGTGCTGGGCGCCGTGTATGTGCTCTACAAGCACATCGCCGGCAACGGCATGCCGATCGTTCTGGCGGCTGCACTGATGTTCCTCGTCGGCACTGCCAAGTACGTCGAGAGGACATTTGCGCTGTGGCGCGCCAACTTCAGTAGCATCCGGAACTCTCTCAACTCTCTCAAGGTTGACAAGAACCAGCATTTCTACATCAAATACGAGCACTCTCACCGCCAAGGTTCTGACCAGGGCGACAAGGGCGTGGACGATGAGTTTCTTTTGCAGCGTGCTCACTCCCTGTTCCATGTCTGCGAACGTGGGATAGTTGACTCTGTGATCGACGGCGACGGCGATCTAGAAAACCCTGATCTAGAAAATGCTGACACCTGGGCAATTCGGGACCTTTTTCGGGGAGAGAAATACCCTGACGGCGATCCAAGTACGGCGACGGTGATGCAGATGGAGCTTTCCCTCATGTACGACATCCTGTACACCAAGGCAAATGTGATCCACACTTACATGGGCTATGGCATCCGCGCCATGGCGCCACTCACCGTCGTCACTTCACTCCTGCTCTTCCATTTCAGCGGCAAAGGTGGCCACAACATAGTCGACGTCGCCATCACCTATGTGTTGCTGGGCGGCGCGCTCATCCTAGAGATCAAGTCTCTGCTGAGCTCGCTAGGGTCAACCTGGGCGCTCGCCTTCCTCTGCGCCACACGCTGGAGCTGGCTCCGGCATGTGGCTCTTTGCAGTGGGAGATGGTACCGGCTTCGCCGTGCACTTGTCTCACTTCGCCGGCCAGCCATGAGCGTGACGTTGGGAAGCTCGAGGAAGTGGACGCTCACCATGGGGCAGTACAGCATGATGCTTTCATGCGCTCGGCGGGTCAACATGACGAGTGGTTGGTTCAACGATTGGTCCTCGTTTGTAGGCTTGAGTGACTGGTTGGACCGGAAGCAATGCTCCTGGAACATCCCAGTTCCAGAGATGGTCATGACGCGTCTGCAGAAAATATTGAAACAAATATTTAAGCTGGGGGATCTCAACACAATGGGCTTGCTGAGACGTAAGTGGGGGAAACAGGCGAAGAGCTCCAGCGATCGCACTAAGCAGTTCGAGGCAATCAAGGACTATCACGGCGTGGACTTCCATGAGAGCGTCCTCATCTGGCACATCGCCACTGAGATGTTCCTCACCACAAGGGAGCTAGATGGTTTGCCTATTGTGGAGGCGATCAGGGCTCTGTCCAACTACCTTATGTTTCTCTTTGTGGATCGCCCTGACATGCTACCCGGCCTCCCACAGAACTGGCTGTACCAGCAGACCATGAAAAACATGGTTCAATTGTACAAAAGCCATAGTGGCTTCGTCAAGGAATCCTCTTGGCTCAAGCAGACCAAGCAGGTTGCTGGTATCCTTCTCCAGCAAGACCAAGAGCAAGTCAGATCAGGGCCTAAAGTTCCTCGCCTCAAATATGCACGAAAGGTTGCTCGTAAACTGATCGAGTGGGAGAATGAAGATCCAGTCGAGGTGCTGCTTGACTTGTGGATTGATTTTCTGGTCTATGCAGCCAACCGCTGCAATAGGGAGTCACATGCCAAGAAGCTCAACAATGGCTGTGAGTTTTTGACCGTCGTGTGGCTAATGGTAGAACACTATTCCATATTAGAAAATGCACGAAAGGTAAAGGAGTCCAACAAGTGATATTGTCTCGTTTTTTTCATGTTATCTCTATAGTTGAAAGAATGACGTCCTGTTACAAACCAGATCAATTTAAGCTTTTTTGGGCGGAAGCAACCAGTCTTTCATCATGTAAAACTATTAGGGCATGTCTATTGGTTCAGAATCATCGTCAATCAGGATCGTGGTGATCGACTCACACCATATATAATATCTAAAGCATCAAAGCACCATTGGATTCAATTTTAATTGTTATGGGCAAAATACATATGTATGTGGGGCCCTTTATGGTGCAGCAATTACCTCCCAAGGAGGTAATACCCTTGAGTAATCCTGATCCTTGATTATTTTTAATTTTCTGAATTAATTAATAGTAGTTTTTGGCTTAACCGGCTAGCTCCGGTCACTTTTCCCGTTGGCCTCCCGTGATCTCTGTCTTCTCTTCCGGACTTTAGGCTTGTTTCTGTTTCTCCGGCATTGCACTGCTCCTCTTTCTCTGCTTGTTGTAACCATATGCCCGCAAATGTTATTAAATGTTGTAATTTGACAGCCATGTCCATTACAATATCCTGATGCATTTTCTGAATTCTCAACCTGATACAATAGCCAGGTCCAAATTGGTAACTAGCAATGAGACTTATTGATCACAGATACGGTCGACTAAATGTGGACAGACCCCATGTAATTCACATAAATAAAACCATCTACAAACCTGAAGAAGGTCATCTAAGTAAAACTGTAATAGCTACATAGGGGATTTTTCTGCACAGTCTAACTTTGCTTCACAAGCACTGAAGGCAGGCTCGTGCTTTAAAATAGTGTCATATCAGTGCCGGATATCGCCAAACCGTCACTGAAGCTGTATTACTGTCGGTTTTAAAATGGAAGCCGTTAATTTTTTTGAACTTTAACGGAACTGGCAATGTTGCGACACTATCAGAGCCGGTTCCTGGCATGAACAGACACTGATACAACAGTGTCGGTTCCTAGCACAAACCGACACTGGTGCGACACTATAAATCTTTCCCGCGCTGCAACAATTTATATTTCATTTGGTAAACGGTTTATGGTTTAGGATTTAGGGTTTATCCTTTTTTAATCAACCATACTATATAATTAACGAGCTGATTCATCTACCGTATGCTAAATCTCAGCCATTTACTCATTTCTGTTAAATCTCCACCGTTTATTTGCTCCTGCCAATCCGCCTCACCTAGACCTAGAAACTGCGCCGCCGCCATGCCTTCTACCCCACCCCGCCCACACTACCGCATCGCCTAGCGCCTCCCACCTCCTCCCAACACCACGCCACCACCCGCCTCCTGCCTTTGTGCCGCCGCTTGGCTCCTGCCTCCCGCCTCTCCATCACCTCCCTCCATCCCTCTGTCGTCGCCTTGTCGTCTCCACCCCAAAACCCTAGGTGAAGCCCTCTGCCGCAGCTTCGGCCGCCCCGCCCGACGCCGTCAGTTGCCATGGATCTCCTCCGTTCACACCTCACAAGGTCCGCATCCCGGAGCCTACCGACCGCATCCACAAGGACGAGTGCTGCGTCTCATTCGACACTCCTATAACCGCCACCGGTCCCTCTCCTCCTCATCCCTCGCTCTGGTCTCCTAGGGTTGGGGTTTGAAGTGAAGTTTCTCCGCCCCGTTCGCAGAGCTCGGAGGGGGGCCTATACATTGACATGACCTTGTTCCTGGGGTTCGGAAGGGAGCACGTGGCGTGGAACTACAAGAAGACAGGAACCCCATGTAGCTCCACATCGTGCAGCGCCAAAATCCAGAGCCTGACGAGGCCGATTGCCCGCTAAAGAAGCCCACCCTACTGGCCATCGGTATTATGTGCTTATCCGCTGTTCAATATCATGTTTCATACTGTTAATTTTCTGACCACATTAATCGCATGTGGCAGTTTTTTCTTATGGGAGTGGTACTATTGTCAGATTGTGTTTGGGTGATGTGATCATAGCTATTGAGACTTGCTTAACATGACTATTGGTTTGGCAATGCTATATCTGAATTCACATGATCTATTGCTATTGAGGTACAGCTTCACAAAACTATGATAGTAAATCATATATTTTCTGTTCCATTTGCTCTATTAAGCTCCTGTAGTGTCGCCAATATTTGCTATTGCATTGCTTTGTTTGCTGTTGTCTGGAAATGGAGATTGCAATGAACATATGGTGGTTGTGTTGGTTAATTGTTTGTTTTGTGAAATTTTTATGCTAATTGTTTGTAATACAATAGTTCTACTTTGGTGGCAAGGATTGTCTATATATTTGGTTTTTCATAATAGAGATACAATCATATTTTCTCTATTTGTTTCCGTGTTCCCATGCTTGCAAATGGCGAACATGGGTCTAATAGCAGTTGCCATCTTCACTAATTAGTTTTCTACAATTGATAGGAGTGGAGGGAGGTTTCAGTGATCAAGAACCTGAATGTGATGAGGTTTTTGAAATTACTATCTTGCATGGATTTTTCTCTCTCCCATTTCCATCAGTTGATTTGCCAGAGAAGGTAACTTTGTATTTTATACAAGAGATTATAGTTATTGTCTACATACGTACATTTTTTTTAGGTTCGTGATCTTGATTTTGCCATAGAGATAATAGGATCAGAAATAATGCGAGAAGCTGATGGTCTTGCCATGAGCTCCTGCAGTATGCACCTATCGCCTGTGGAAAGGGAAAAGGTTTGTCTTTTACTGTATTTCAGAATCAGTTTCCACAAAAAAAATGTGACTTCTGCTATTCACTTCCAGCTTCTATGCTGTTTTCTCCAATTGATCGTAATTCCCTAGAACTTTTTTGTCAAATATATGCCTCTTTGTGTTCAATTTTGACATGGGTGTTACATGTAAACTTCCTAATTGAAATTATCAATAATTATACCGAATGTTTGCACATGTTAGCATTGGTTGTTTAGTATTTCTTCTGTGCTACAACAAATCAGAAAGATGATGATAGTCTTAAATGCAAAATTTTGTTCCAGACTTGAAGAAATCCATGGTGATTCGGATCGGAGAAGCCGAGGAGGAGGTGAGTTGTGCGGAGGAGCAGTGCGGCAAGTAAAATATGCCTTGACTTTTAGCTAGGCTTACAGCTTATTTTGGTTTTTTTCAAATCTTTTCTGAAATTTTTTTATTTTGTTTTAAGGTAAATACACATAATTCATGTAGAAAGTTAGAAGTTTGATATTATAATTTTGTGTGATTTAAAAAGATCCTTAACAATGTGTAAGTTTATATTTCCTTAGTGAGTTTATTGTATGATTACATGGAGCTAAGATTTGTAAACTGGGTAAATCCTCAATTTTCATCTAAATAAAGGGTATATAATTATTTTTTTCTTCTTACAGCTTCTTAATCTCTTGGTTGATAAACTCAGATTTATTTGGACAAATCCACTGGCTGTATGTCAAAAGTGACGTGCTATGTGGGGTTGTAGTCGTGACAACCTTATGTCTCATTTGTTGAAGAAAAAGCTTCACCAACTCAGATTACAACGGAAGATCATCTGATAGAGTACCTTCTGATAGGCATAGACAAAGCCATACACATCACCAGGTTCTGGATGAGATGCTTTACATTTTTTTCTGTGGTGTGAAAAAGTTTTCCATGTGAAGATTATAAAAAAGTTAAAGGTATTTATCAACTTTTTAGAATTAAATTTATTCATATAAACACTTAAATAATCATCATAAACCAGACCTTCATCTAACTTCCATTTTCCTGTTGTTGGTGACAAGTCATGTCTAAAGAGCAATGCAAATAAGCAATACACACAAGATTAGAGATATGGATCATTTATGTTCATGTGGATTACCTGTTGGAGACAACAAAGAAGGCAAGATGAATTATTTATGGTAAAATTTGAAATACAACTAGGCAAATCATGCAATGAAATGCTTGCCAATTTTCATGTGTATTGTGTTTGTGTAATGATCCAAATCACCTTTAGAATAAATCTCATTTAACATATATTGTTGATTGGCAGATGAATGTTCATTCATGCTTTAGAATGTGAATATTTGTAATATTAGTGTTCCTTTGATTTTGCCATTTATGACTGAAAAGTTCTGCATTTTTATGCAGGCAAGCTTGTGTTCTCTGCATGGACACAATTCACAAGCATCCCTCTCTTGAGACATACATCTGAACTGAAATTCAAATGCAGGTGCATACATCTTGGGCTCTTTGATAGCGAAGTTGAAGCTGCAAGGTACTACAATAATTTTCACTGCTCATTTTCATTAAGGACATGCCAACTTTATCGGCTCCAGCTTGTTGGATTTGTTAGAGCATATGACAGGGCAGCCCTTCGCTTCAATGGGAGGGAAGCTGTTACTAAACGTTCTCAGTTCCATTTCCTGTATTTCTTGTTTGAATGGGAGCATGGAGAAAATTGTAGTAGTTTGATTGCCTATAAATAGTTTAACGTGTTTTGAAATTTCCAATGAAATAACTCATTTCTTGGAAATACATCCCTTTTTCTATCTCAAGGACTAATACTGTTTGTCGTGTGAAGTGATTGATGTTTTGATCAGGCAGTTCTGCCCGTTTGCATTTTTTTGAAAAACCGTAGTCTTGTTCAGTCTAACAGTTTCATGACATAAAATGGGATGCATCTTGCTACGCTGATCAGTGATCACATGTTGTAGCTTTAGTCCTGAGGATGCTCTGAATTCTGTTGGTTTTTGTATTTTACGGTTCAGTTATTTTGACATGAATATGTTTGTTCTTCAGTGAGCGGTCCAAACAGTTCAAGTTCAAGGGTTGAGCTATTTCTTCAGTTGGGCTCAGCAACAAGGGTTAACAACTTGACACCGCCCTTCACTGCGAGTTCAGCCACTGAGAGTTAAATCAATGCAATTGTAATTAATCTTGCCCTTCCCTTTATTTTTTTAGTCCTGCATTTGCATCACAAACTCTCTGAGTCCCATTTTGTTTTTGTTCATATAGGTTCCAAAATCAGGCCTCTGACTACCATTATTTAAGATCCTATGAATTTTCCAAAGGAGTTGCTGACGTCTAGGTTAGCAAATTCATAGTCCTTGTGCCAATGGACTTTTAGTTTCTGGGTAATGAAGGGTGCACCAGTTTGCTGGCGCATTCTCGAGCTGCAAACCCCCAGAGGTGTACAAGGGGAAGGGAGTATTGTACACCGATGACGTCATCAAGATGAAGCCCGGGAAGAAGCAAAAGAAGTGACAGTTGAAAGGTGTTAGAACTTTATAGCTGCTGCTGCGCTTTCTGTTTATATAAACTCTGCAGGGCCAAATCCAATCATGGTTCAGGTGATACTGAGAAGCATTGTCATATTGGTTTTTGTTGTTGTGCCACTTTAATATTAACAGTACATTTAATTTATTTTATTATTCGCTTTAATTTCAAGACATTTATTATTTTTTGATTTTTATCGTAGTGTTTGCACAATCACACTACTAGTAACAAATAATAAATGTTAAAAATACAAATGTAGCCTTTTTAATAATAAATAATAAATGTTAAAATACAAAGATTTGCCTTTTTTAATAATAAATAATAAATTTTAAAACA
>KE372646.1:94808-105384 GCA_000418225.1 Zizania latifolia | reverse complement strand
GGCACGGGAAGCGATTAGGCGTGACGCACGAGGCCTCTGTCGACTATTCAACAATCGATAGATCCTTCTATCGATAGCTGAACTTTCAACAGAGGCCAAAATATCGATACAGGTTCAGTGTTAATAATTCAACTGTTGATAGAGGCTCTGTCGACAAAACCAAATTTTGATAGAGGTTCTGTCGATAGAACCAAATATCGATAGAGATTTTATTGATAATTAAACTGTTGACAGAGATCTATTTTTTTGAGATCGTAAACTAGAATTAAAATTTTATAAAAAATTTATTTATAAAAAAAATTCGCCATGTCAACAATCTGATTGATTGATGCTGACTCATCCACAATATAGAAGCTTATAGCCGAATCGAAACGTGGGAGGACGAAAGAATTTTGTCTCCTTTTTTCCACACCAACAACCATGCATACACGTGCAAGATTAAATCACATCAAAGAGTCAAAGCCTTGTGATTTTGGACAACAATTTGCCATTTCAGGGAGGTGCCGCACGCCTTCGTAGTTAGGCAGGGCTGCATTTGGACTTTGATCATCCAAGCGATATGGTTATATATTGAACGCTCAAACTAAACTTTTTGGTGTCATGTGTAAAACTGTAAATAAGTTCGTATGACTTGAGAAAGTAACTTCAAAGTAATTATGACTGCGAGAATTGTAGGTACAAAATGCTCTAAACTTTTAATTTCTCTGTCTACAAACTGTATATAGGAGCTGCTGAGTCATGTGTCTTCGTTAGAGGGAGTTATATATGCTGAAACAGCAATAGTTTCTTGCTTAAAAGAATCTTAATGAAACAGCATTATATTTTATTTTTCAAAAAAATTGGATATATATAGTCCTATATAGACAATTGATTGGAGCTAGCTAATCTTCTTTGAAAATATGTGGAAAGCATACTATGAACAACCATTAATCAGTTGCACCTTTCTGTACCATTCCAAACAGCAAGTCTTTTCACGAGCTTTCTGGATGGAACTTTACGATCGACGGCTGAATTCTTGACAGCAGCTCCAGTTTCAGAGTTGATGGGAGACGTACGTCAAATGATCGGCCATATCGCCCATGGTATGAGACACGACCGGGGCTGCAGCTGACTCTGATGAAGCTATTTTGGCGTCGTCGAGCTAGCCAAGTCAACCAGCTTATCTCGTGCATATATCATCGGTGAATACTATGTAGCTGGGAACGAGCGACTGCGATCGCGAGCGTACTATTGCCCTTCGGATGCATCGTTAATTATACGAATTTATTGACCACAAAGGGTATGTTTGGATGTTTGAATCCACGTCTGAATATATGATACATGATCATGGGATTTAAGTATTATAGTAGATTTAAGTATTTGGTTACTTGTATGACTAGATTTAATCTATATCCGTGAATTCAAGAGTACGATTTTAGCCTGTATCTGTGAATACGTTTAAATTGGTCTTCACTTGCATTTAGGACGGAGGGATTCAACTAATGTAGCGTGTGACCTACTTGTCAGCAACACTAAAATCAACTTGCATCCGCTCATTTAACATCAGATTCAGTATACCAAACAGAAAATCAGCATACCTATATTCGCTCATACGGTCTTAGATACAACTAACCAAACATTTTTTCTTTCTCAAAATACGACTCTGCTCATCAAGCTTCCCCTCGTTTAAAATACAATCTCACCTCCTAAAAACACAAATCGTCGTGTTCAACACAAGTAGAATGATAGCTAGGGAAGAATGACCGCCATCTCACCTCCTAAAAACACAAATCGTCGTGTTCAACACAAGTAGAATGATAGCTAGGGAAGAATGACCGCCATCTCACCTCCTAAAAACACAAATCGTCGTGTTCAACACAAGTAGAATGATAGCTAGGGAAGAATGACCGCCATCTCACCTCCTAAAAACACAAATCGTCGTGTTCAACACAAGTAGAATGATAGCTAGGGAAGAATGACCGCCATCTCACCTCCTAAAAACACAAATCGTCGTGTTCAACACAAGTAGAATGATAGCTAGGGAAGAATGACCGCCATCTCACCTCCTAAAAACACAAATCGTCGTGTTCAACACAAGTAGAATGATAGCTAGGGAAGAATGACCGCCATCTCACCTCCTAAAAACACAAATCGTCGTGTTCAACACAAGTAGAATGATAGCTAGGGAAGAAGCATGTCATTAGCCCTTGAGATGGCATGCACCATATTTCTTTAATTCCTTTCCACCGCCTGGTTTTAAACGTGTCGTTTCGGACAACACACGGCAGCATTATTGTCAACATAATATCTCGCTCATGGCAAGACTTGTGTTGCACGCAGATATCTAGCTCCTAATTTCAAGCATCAAGTTGATTTTCAATTTAAAAACGCTACTTTTGACTCAATTAATTCAAAACTTTTGACTCGAGAATAAAAACTTTCCATGATAGGGACAATGTTTACCTAGATGTTGGAAACTTCCAAGAGGATAGATGATGTTACTTTTTTAACGAAAAAAGATAAAGAAATAGATGTCTAATTCATGGATAAATGTGAAAATAATATCAAAATAAACGCATGTGTACTCTCTCATCCAAAATCGATAAATGTAAAAGGAAAAAATTAAACGGTGTGCCACGTACGTATTATAAAATGTGAGTTCTAAAGAGAGTCAATAGGATCGGAGTAGGTGAAAAATAAACAATCATGTCTCAAATGCAAGAATATTTGATGATTTGTTATTTGAAAAAAAGTAGATTCAGATATTTCTTACTCTTGCCCATATTTATGATTCTACATCTATGTCATTTACATATGTAATAAATAATCAAATATTCTGAATTTTTAATTAAGTAGCACATTGTCAAATTCGAAACGTCTATAGCACACAATTTCAAAGAAAAGCCATCAAAGAAGAAAGGAGCTTCCAGTGACCGCATTGCGCTCATTAGCAACATAGGGACACATCACATGCATCTAACACGCAAATAAAGTTGTTATTATGCATGGTCCATGGAATCGAAGCAATGCATGCATTCAGATTATTGGCTTCACATAGATGGAGTTTGGTTTGACACAGGGCATGCTCATGTACTATATATTTGTTCTCAAATATTTGAAAATTTTCCAAAACTATCCACATGGTATTTTGAGAAAAAAAAAATAAAGTGCGCCTACATTTGTAGTTTGATTTTGTTCTTTTTGTTTCTTTACATGTAGATTGAATTTGGCATTATACATTTTTATGGGTGGATACATAATATAGTACCCTAGTTTGTCTAAGTTTTTTAATCGTCGTGATTATTTGGATGATAAAAATTAGAAAAAATTTACAGTACTTGAGAAAGTATAAAAGGTAACACAATCTAAGGTACATCTTAGTATCTCAAGACCGTAAAACCACTCTATAAATTAACAGTGTGGGCATATAGTATAAATGTCCCGTTCTTTCCCTCTTCGTTCTTTCTAATGAGAAAATCATCTCTGGTATTGAAAGTCCGGTATAGCTAAAAGGGGGTGAACGTAGCAATACTCAAGATCTTAAAATTGTAAAACTTTATTTTTACACAACGGTATCAAAGAAAAGTTGCTTCTTTATACCGTGCGTAACATACATGAGCCAGTGAAACAAAAGATGAAAGGGATTATGAAAAGACTATTAATCCATAGATTTGAAACTCTATTCAAATTATCGTGTTTCATTCGACCCAATGTACCTTTTACTCAAGCTAAAAAACAGTCGCACATCAACTTCGTGACACCCAACAAAGTTACTCTCCACTAATTTTGTCACCTGTCCAGAGTACTACAGTAATTTTGCTTCTCTTTTTCTTCTATCTTTCTTCCAATTTTCTTTCAAAATCCGTTCGCTTTGAAGTATAATTTGTGAAGCCCATCACAACAAACTTTCCACACGCACATTATCCGTCTACTATGTGCATGCTTGAGTCTAAACTTGTCATCCGGCATCTTGATCGATCTCGGCTCCTTGCTGAGTATAGTTTATTCCCTGTCCTTGATAAGGTTGACTCAAAGTTACATGCACATCAAGAATCAAATATAACTATTTCTCGGGCACATATCACATGATTCACGCTGTTGGAGAAAAATACTTTTATCCTAATAAGACTTTAAGAGTTTGTAGGCCAGTGCCTCGGTAAGAGTCGTTTCGGAGCCCTTTGCTGGCCGACGACTTGGAGCCGCCCAGCAAGCCAAAGCCCCCTTCGTTAAAGAGGACTGCGAAGCTTGATACCGCTCGAAGGTGACGTCGAAACCATGGGCTTCATGTCCCCTCCGATACGATGTGTGCCTTGGCCTATTCACACGGAGGGTTAATAAACTATCCCTACGTAAATTCAATGTTCACACTGTAATAACTGGTTGGGTGTAGGGAGTAACTTTGTATTACCCTGTTGTAATCGTGCCTATAAATACCCTCCCCTTTTACAGGGAAGGGTGGATTCAACACTTGAAGTATCAATCAATACAACTCTTGTCCAAAAGCTATTATCCTATTCGGAGGCCTCGGGCACTATTCGAACCCTAATATAATACTCTGAACCCTTCGAGGTTCTTAGTACTCAAAACCTGTTGCATATTTCTATATTATGCCAACACACGCATTAGTCAATTGAGTGATTTTACAGTACTTGAGAAGGTACCAAGAGGTACCACAGTTTTAATGTTAATTTTAGTACCTCTTAATACCTGAGATATCGATAGGTACCAAAATTAATAATAAAAATTATGGTATCTCTCAGTACCTTCTTAGGGACCGTAAAATTTTCCTAGTCAATTATATGTGTATATAAGCTAGATATATATAGGAAAGCTAACATAGTAACATCTACTCATAATCGTAAGTAATTAACTCAACTCATTGAGATTGCCATTTTTTCATCACTTAAACAAAAAGGCCATTGAATCATGATCTTATAGATATGCACTACTTGTATAAATCATCACACATTATTACATATCAACCATGGCTATCTACAGAAGCCTGAGCCTCATGGGCCATGGCCATGGCCCCTCTTATTCAAAACGTTGAATAGGATACGTGAGACTCAACGGTCAAAACATAGATGAAGCAGGCACCATTTGCGCCGTGGTTGCATCTTGATCTATAGGCGTATTTGCACGTGTGTACGTGTGCATGCATCGTATCACCGCCAGCTTCAAGTAATCACTACTGTGGATGCATGGAAAGTTTTTGGTCCTTCATTCCACAAATCGCTAGACAAATAGACAAGTGCACCTACGTGTTTGGAAGCACACGAGCTCGATCTCTGCCCACGGGAGCCTATATATATCAGCGAGCACCTCATCGATCTGCAGCAGCAGAAGAAGAAGCAGCGTAGCTAGCTAACTCTAGCTCGGTACAACCGTACAAGTCGGCGGCGGTGATCGAGGAGAGCTAAGGTCGAAAGATCATTGATGGCGCCGGCGATGAAGGTGGAGGAGGTGAGGAGGGCGCAGCGGGCGGAAGGGCCGGCGACGGTGCTGGCGATCGGGACGGCGACGCCGGATCACTGCGTGTACCAGGCCGACTACCCAGACTACTACTTCAGGATCACCAAGAGCGAGAACCTCACCGAACTCAAGGATAAGTTCAAGAGGATGTGTAAGTATACAATGCCTAGAAATTTTCGTTCTCGAGACCTAGAAATTTTTAGACTAACCAGAGAGAAAATATACAATGCCATATTTTAGTGGGTCCAGATTATACCAGTACGTGAATATTGAACACTAAAGTTGTATACGAAATACACCTCAATTCATAATGTTTATAGAAAGTAAAACCTGAGTTATATATAAATCTAATTTTAGTTTTTAATAAACTCTAATATACACAAGTTAGTTAAAATGGAAAATTCATATGCTCCGGAAATTAATTAGATGTTCTGAAAGCGGAAATGGAAAGGAATGAAGCGACGAAAACTCGCCCAGTCCGAAACCGTTTGCGTAGCGTACATCTGGTTGACTCCATTAACATTGACTTGACCGGAGAGCTAGCTAATGATCACCGTAATAATTAATTACTACAACATTTCTAATTAATTATCCACATGCAAAAAATGGAACGGAGTGGAATGATGACGTGGCGGGGGTGCATGCATGCATGCAGGTGACAACTCGCAGATTCGGAAGAGGTACATGCACCTGACGGAGGAGATTCTCGTGGAGAACCCCAACTTGTGCGCGTACATGGCGCCGTCGCTGAACGCGAGGCAGGACATCGTCGTGACGGAGGTGCCAAAGCTGGGGAAGGCGGCGGCGCACAAGGCCATCAAGGAGTGGGGCCAGCCGACGTCGCGGATCACCCACCTCGTCTTCTGCACCACCTCCGGCATCGACATGCCCGGCTGCGACTACCAGCTGGTCAAGATGCTCGGTCTCCGCCCGTCGGTGAACCGCCTGATGATGTACCAGCAGGGGTGCTACGCCGGCGGCACGGTGCTGCGGGTGGCCAAGGACCTCGCCGAGAACAACCGCGGCGCGCGTGTGCTGGTGGTGTGCTCGGAGATCACGGCGATGACGTTCCGAGGCCCGTCGGAGACGCACCTCGACTCGATGGTCGGGCAGGCATTGTTCGGCGATGGTGCAGCGGCGGTCATCGTCGGCTCCGACCCCGATGAGGCCGTCGAGCGGCCGCTGTTCCAGTTGGTGTCAGCGAGCCAGACTATCCTGCCAGACTCAGAGGGCGCCATTAACGGCCACCTCCGTGAGGCCGGGCTGACCTTCCACCTACTCAAGGATGTTCCGGTGTTCATCTCCAAGAACATCGAGCGCGCCCTTGCCGACGCATTCACGCCGCTAGGCATCGACGACTGGAACTCCATCTTCTGGGTTGCGCACCCCGGCGGGCCGGCCATACTCGACCAGGTGGAGGCCAAGATCAACCTCGACAAGGCCCGCATGAGCACCACCCGCCACGTCCTCTCTGAGTACGGAAACATGTCCAGTGCCTGCGTCCTCTTCATCCTCGACGAGATGCGGAAGCGCTCCGCAGAGGACGGCCACACCACCACCGGTGAGGGCTTAGAGTGGGGCGTCCTCTTCGGCTTCGGCCCCGGCCTAACTGTTGAGACCGTCGTCCTCCACAGCGTCCCCATCACCGCCAGCGCCGCCATATGATCTCGTCGTGGCCGTGCCGTCGGCGTAGCACCACCTATATCATATGTTTCGCCGTGATGCCTGTTGATCCTAGTAAGTGTCGGGCAAGTACATTGTTAGCCCTCCTACATATCGTAGTATGTCGCTAATGAATAAACCACATGGAGTTTTCTGTGAAGCCGTTTATTTTTTTAAAAATGATGTGAGTTGTGATTTTTTTTAAAAAATAATATAAATCATGAGCTCTGAGAAAGTTACGAAGTTATTTAGTTAGAATCGATGTGGATCTATGGTAAAATAATTATATAAACTTAACAACATAAAACGGTAAATTCATGCATCAATTAATATCGAATATAATAAGCTCATGTGACCTGCTAAAGAGATCGGATAGTACAAACAAAAAAGTTGTACAATTTGAGAATAGATAACGTTTACTTTATAGTACCAAAAGCTAATGCGTTTGAAAAATCTGGTTTTATCCGATACTTATTACTTATTTAGTTCAGTTTTGAGTTTTCTACTTAAGAAACCGGTTGGAAAACTAAACCAAACCCCCACCCTAAACTAATTATATTATAGTAGTAATATATTTTACATGTATAACGTTGACTTGATTTAAGTATTTAACAGTAATTTAAATATTTATCTATTGGGACGTGTGAGCAATGCTAATTTTGGGTGACTAACCAGTGTACAGAGTGCACCTTCTCTTATACCCGGAGAGAAGATGGCTAACATAATTATTGGTGTAATAATAATTGGTAGACAATATGGCATACGTACATGTACGTGTGAGTGGAACTAACCACATGAGTACCTCTCCATGGCGACATATTTAACTCACTGAGAAGCTAGGCACACCAATATGATGTGGTTGATGATGGGGACAATAAATCAGAGTCAATAGCACAAGGAGAGCCCTTGCAGACCGTGCTTCTTAACAACCCCTTGGTGGTTGGTACAGTCTCCAGACAAACCAGACAACTAGGACAACTAGCCCCGTGCGCTGCCCATTCATTTGCCATTAAATGTACTAGATGCTAGGGTGCGCCCATGGCACGCCACCTGTAATGTTTATAGCAGGCGTAGCTTAGGTTGATTTGTTTGGTAGAACTGCACAAGCATGCCATAGCCTCTGATTTGCCCTAATATCACGGATAAGGCCATGTTGCCACTGTGAACAAAAGAAATACTGGAGATCTATATTTCTATCTACAGGAAAGAATTCAAAAACTTGGGCATCATCCGCCACCTACGAGAGAATTCTTCAAGCTTGTATCGCCACGGATATTTTCAGTGCATGTCGCTTAGTTACAGTCCAGATCACGTTCCTCCAGAAGAGGGCCATCGTTCTTTGCAAGGAAAAGATCGATCCAGACCCACAGAAGTGAGAAGATTGAAGCTAGTAGGACGGACCAGACAATGACAATTGTTGGTGTCCTGTTTTGTCTTCCGACCAAACCTTTGAGGAAGGGATATAAATGGACAATCACCCAGAATGCAAATTTGACAGAAGAGCTTCCCAAAGAGAGGTCCCCATGATTCATATCCATTGTAGATCGCATTAGAAATTCCAGCTACAACCCCAATGAAGTCCAACAGCAACAGTGACGTTGGAGGTATCCGCGAAGTAGTCCATTTGAACGTGTATAGCTCTGAGAAATCTTCATCATCTCCAGCCTTTGATGTCACACTGAAACTGGTATTCACACCAACAAGGACTTTCATTCCTTAGAATACAGCAAAGATATGTGCAGAAACACCTCCAATGACCCAAAACTGCTCATTACTCCACCAATCATCGATGGCCACACCACTTTTCAAGGATGCCAGTGACAAAAATACAGATGAAAAGTGTTATGAACCATAGACCGGCAACATTGGTAAGGTGCAAGTTAAAATAAAAATGATGATGAGATTTCCTTAAAAAAAGAAAGTTCAGATTCAGACAAAATAACAGGACCACAAAATTATGTAGCGAAATAAAGCTCACCACAAACTGAACTGCAGTAAGAAAAGATCAATGTGAGACAATTGTGAGTAAATCAAGCAGGATCTGTATATCAAAATCTACTACGCTGGATATTGTGCGTGGAAAAAAACTCAGAAAAAGCAACAAATAAGGAAAACCTTAGGATCAGTTAGGGTGGTGAAGGGTATTCCAGTAATTATCACAGCTCTTCCAGCATGGTCAGCAAATAAGGAAAACCTTAGGATTGACCAATTCACTTTTAGTAACATTGCAGTGTTTTCTACCCATTGAATGTTGTCAAATATGTTTTATCTTTTGGCACAAAAAGAATGGCTAAACATATGAGCAAAAGAAGTATATAGATCAAACAACACAACCAGAGACACAGAAGAAGAATTTAGCCCAAGAATATTTAAGCTTTAATAAAGGAAGAAAACTATACTAAACTTCACCACAAGTTAAATAGAAAGTAAATGGAGATATTAGATGGACAGGAACAAACTTTGCCACGACAAACTGCAAAAAATATTGCCCTGGTAGTAGAAAAATCACGTAGCTTGGCTAAATAATCCTGCAAATCAAATGATACGCCGTTGTATGAGAAAATAAAGAGTTTGAAGGTCACACAGTGACTTCTAAAATATCTCGCAACCTCAATTGCATTTGGGAAGTTCGATGAGTGCCCAGGCTCTATAACTGGTTGTTTGTGCTTGCAGATTCATTGCCAAATTGTGTTCCATCAGTTGAATTATCATGGTTCTATAAGAGATTTCAATCATCAAGGACAAATACCTCAACTAATTGGAATAACTCATTGAAATTACCCATACCCTATCTTTCTAGCAGTTGATGCACTTGTCCATCATATAATATGATGGAAAGAAAACAAGGAGACCATCTGGTACAATGCGGGCAAAATTAACTGCAAAAAAGTACCTAAATCATATGCATACAGCAGAGGTATTTCAAAATACAAATAGCTGCATATTGTTGGCCAATTACTTACCAATAGCTATACCCAATTCTTGTTTGTGTTTTAGAGTCTCACGTATCGGATAAGAAGAATTAAGTGGATGTCCTGATGGGCCCATAGGCACAACTCCAACCTAGATTTGATCTGAAGAAATGACATGTGGGTTCTCTAGCCTAACTGAAAATTCACTGGATTCATGAAAAACATATTACCTTGACATTAAATAGAGAAACAAATATAAATTTAACTGATAAGAAAATCTTCAGGTTGATAATTAAGTAAAAACACAATTAAGATTAGACTCCTTACAGGTTTAGTTCCATGGCAAGCGAATCCAAGGGAGATAAAGTGCCAGATATTAATACAATGGAATGCACACCCAACTTAAGAGATCCTTCCATAGCAAGCCCTAGATTAAAACACCACCAACTAAGAGTCCTTGATGCCTTACCTGCAAAAATATAAGAAAAGGTAAATAATTAAGTATATAATTAGGCGATTAGTGAGGAAAGTAGCTGAAAGAAAACAATGCT
>KE372646.1:28913-48398 GCA_000418225.1 Zizania latifolia | reverse complement strand
ACTAACTAGTGTGTAGTGTGTGCATTCCATGGCAACTCTCCCATCATGCATTTTCCTTGGAAGCAAAAATTAATGGGGGAATTGACCTCATCCATACAAATGGTTTGGCCAATTAAACTTGATTAATTACCACAGGCATCAGAGAAATTGCTTCTTTGGTTTCTACTATAGATAAGATATGGATGTGCATTTCAGCATATGGTTATCTAGAAAAGACCACTGAAAAGGTGAGTTGCTAGTGTGCTAGTGGCAACTCAAATTGTTCAAGATATCAAGGATGGCTTGATGAATGCACCACGATCACACAATACGTGGAAGCTAAATTTGTGATATGGTAGGCCGACAACATGTTTGATGTTGATGGCATTGCATAAATCCATATGGTTCAATATGCAATTGACAACTACTGAAATATCGTAATAATGATAATAAATAAGATTCTCCGTCGCCACGGAATGCCAATCCTACGCGCATTTGGAGTGATTGATGGGTAGTTAACATTGAACCATCACACATAGTTGGTTCGCACGAGCGATGCTTGCAAATGGCGCGTGGTCGATACATTACTTTCGACATGTATCTCATATCCTACTGGCGATCACCATGTTGTTCATGCCTATGCGATTAATAATGTCGCACTTTGTATACTGGCAAAGTGGTTGATGTACAACTTACATCTTATATCTTTCAGGACCACAAGGTCCACTACAATTTGTAGTGCTCGGAATGAGCTTACACTAACTTTTTGTGTAAAACCATAGGTGCAAGGAAATTTTGGCACTATTCTACCCTCCAAATGGTGTCATGTGAGTAGCAACACTCCACATGCAAGCCATGGCTATGAATTATGGATCTTGCACACTGAACAGCTAGACAGCCTCCATTGTTGTATCCTTTTGGACTGGTCCATAGCAACAAAGGAGGAAATGCTACACTCCCATACATACATACAACACATGAACCCTAGAACCACACCTCTGAATTGAATTTTGCATTATTGTGAATTGCCATGAAGCTAGCACAGTGTTGACAGTCACATCCTGGGTCAAATAAGGGGGAACAACATGGTGAGAAATTGACCAGTGATACTCTAAGCAATAGATAGCAATGAGAGCTACTCTTGCTTTCCCAAAAGAAGGATGAATAAGAGGAAGAAATTGTGATGAAGCCTTGGATCATAGGAGGCTGAGGCTATATAGTTTTATACACTAGGCACTTCTTTCTGTCTCAGTCTGCAATCACTGCTTTGCTTGTCCCTGTCCTTTGCTGCCCAACTTTATCTTGAATTTTTGTGTATTTGTTTGCCATCAAAGAAAGCAAGATCTCGCAATCAAGTGCTGCAAGACTGCACGGTTTTGCATGGTACCTGCATCACCCGCCCATCAGTGGCCTGCTGGATTTCATCCTAGTATCCTATACTACACATTTCATTTAGGAGTATTTATGAAGATAATGTTATCTGTTCAACTTATAAATGGTTTTCATAGCAAATATGTACTAACATATTTACTGCTGCCTTCAATTTCTATTGCTTCTTACTTACCATCGGCTTGTAAATCAATAAGGATTGTTTCTCGAATATCTCTTATCTATTCATTACCTATTAGTTTACAATATTATTTTTTTATTAATAAGTATCACTTTAATCTTTACTTTTATCACTAATTTATCAATTTTATTTTAAAAGTATATTTGTTTAGGATGGAGGAGCGTGTAATAAACAGATTTAAAGTTCTTACTCCCCTTGATACAAAAGCACATTCTTTAGGGACAATGACAGTCATTAAAATGCATGCAACATTGGCTGCCAAAATTATAATATTATATAAAAATATTTTTAGACACATCTATGTGTGTAGTTTTTATATGGATATGACCAGATATTAAAAGAATATATTTTTACGCAGTTTTTTGATTGTTTAACATGATGTATGTATAAACATGACTCTTTTAACCAGAGGAAGTATATACGGTACTGTATTCAGGGTTACTTCTGATGTGTATGTTATACAAATTGAAATATTATGAGGTTATTTGAAATGCAAAGTTTCACAGGAAACTGTCAATTTCTCATGGGAGTAGGAAAATTACAGCTAATCCGAGCAAGAACT
The DNA here is from genome assembly GCA_000418225.1 of Zizania latifolia. Taxonomy (NCBI): domain Eukaryota; kingdom Viridiplantae; phylum Streptophyta; class Magnoliopsida; order Poales; family Poaceae; genus Zizania; species Zizania latifolia. The sequence goes on along the minus strand of KE372646.1, from coordinate 46,287 downwards.
ACTTGTCGAAGATTCGCAGTTTCTCAGTTTTTATACATCGACAAGCACTGATGTTGTACAAATTAATCAAGTTCCCAATTAAAATTATATGAAAAAAGAACAGATCAAGTCGATCAAAAGCAAAAAAAAAAAAGTGCAGAAAAGACCACAAAAGTTGCATGCATGGTTGCCTGGTTGGATATACATGGTTCAGACTTGGGAGCATAGACAAGTGATGTTTGTTCTCTGGGCTCTATTACAGTATAACTTTTATCTTTTTTTCAAAAATGTTACAATGTACGTAGAGAAAAAAAAAGAGAAGGAGAAGGAGGAGGGAGGTGAGAAAGGGAGTTAGCAAAAAGGCACCAAGCAGTCTAAGCCTTTGATTTCTCCTATATCTTTTAGAGGACCTCTGTTAGATCTGAATTAACATGTCAGAAGTCTCTATCATTTCGCTCATTCTAGATTCTCCGGATCATAAGTATCACTAGGAAGAAGACTGTTTTCTTTGGCTAACCCAGTCTTGAGGTGAGATTTTCCCCCCAAAGATTGATTTGAGCGTTAGAAGATGTTGGAATCGACGGAACTTTTAGAGAGGTGTGTCCTGATTAATCTGCGATGTCTGACCAGATCTTTCTGAAGAATCTACAGTTACCGAATATATGGTATAACTTTTATCTTAAAATGTAAAGTTAATCTAAACTATGAATTTTATTTAGAATAAGAATTAAAGTTAGAAGAGGAATGTAAGAGGATAGAGATGTTACAGACATTTAGCTGGTTAAAACTAATTAATTTTCTAAAAAATTATAATAATTATGGATGGGTTATTAAGAGCATCGTGCGGCGCCGGGGCATGTTCATGCACGCACGCGTACGTGACTGACTAATTAGCCAAAACGAAGTGTGACATGCCGTGTCGACGTACGTACGTCCAAAACGTAACGCGCGTGTACGTAGTACTTACGTATTTGTTAGGCGTGTACATTGCCTTCCTTCTTTTTCCTGTGCATCTCGTCATCTTCCTCGAGAGGAGTTATGTTTCGTTTATCACAATCCAATGATCCATATGTAAATTATTATTCATCGTTTTGTCGTCCAGGTTGACGATGAGCATGCTTGCATCTTCTTGGACGAGATAATTTTCCTTCACATCACAATCCATACGTAAATTAATATCCATATATTGATTATTAGACGAGCATATATGAATATTCCTCCGTTTGCCAATACGATCGAAAACGACGTATCGTACGTATCCACTTGAATTGCACCTAGCTAGGTAGATATATAGATAGACAGATAGCTTTGTACATGTACATGTGCTTGCATCTGCCTACTTTGTCTGCATGCCTAGTTTCCGATGGCATTTAGCTATTACTCTTATATATACATTGTTAATTATTGTATAACATCATGTAAGTTTTATTAATCACTTGCACATTGTATATAGTTTTATTAACAGCCTAACTAAATGGCATACTCGAGACATGTACGCATCCTATACGCATAATTAAACCACCTAATGTATATGCCTTTCTTATGTAATCCAGCGCATATATATATTCTACTTGACCATGCATTTCTGTCACCAATAATATTATAATCACTTTTATTTCTAGTCATTTAACTTTGTCAAAATAAATTTCATGGTTCATAAATCAAAAAGTTTTCAGTGTTTATTTTTCTTATTAATAAAGAATATTTTTATCTTTTACTGTCACCATTAATTCATCAAATTTGTTCCAGCAATGCTTCGTAATTAAAAAAGTTAGAGGTTAATTACTTGATCTCAAATCTACAACCGTTAGGGAGACTAGGCAGTAGGGTTGGGGATTAATTAGGTATTTTATCATAGTGTCTAGAGTTTGGTTTTTTCCAGACGCAAGTTGATTTAGTATTTTCTATATTTTTATTTGCTAATTTTTCTTACTCCTTAAATGTCGTTTGATCATCACTTTGGTCTCTCACTCTCTCCATTAAATATTTCCATTTTGTCCATAAGTTCTTTAAATAATTTGATTTAAAATTGGCCAGGCGGCCTGAGCGCATGCAACAGGTAGCCCAACTAAGTGATGCCTATTTTTCCTTGTGGCAAAATTCCATTATAAAAAGTCAAATATATTCGATAATGGAAGATGAAATATACATGTCTGGCCTTTGAATATAATTAAAATGCACTTAGCCAATAGTTCAGAAAAGAAAGAAATAAGTTGTTGGACATTCCCCAACATGAGATAGACTGAAACAACTAGTAGAGAGGTTAAAAAACTAGCAACATATGCAAGTAATTAAGTAAGCCTAATAAGTGATAAAAAATAAAATACATTATGTTACACGTAGCAAAGAAAGAAAAAGATAAGAGCGTCAAATGTAACAAGGTTGGGCCTGTCAAAAAATCCATAACTCAAATGCCACGTGCAGTGTTCATGGCGTTTTCTGCGCCAAGTTGAATAAAGGGTAAAAAGATTCGCCTCGTTTACGAAATTAATAATTTGTATACGGAGATTTCTGGTGTTTTTTTATCATCATTGTTTTGGATATGAACATATAACGGGTTTTTTTACTAATAATATATTTTTTATTCAAAAATTTAAATCTGGTATGCGGATTTCAGAAATTACAAAAATAGCTTTCTGTCGGGCTATGGTCTGTCGATATAGGGTAGATCGGTCTGGATCGACAGACGCAGACTTCTATCGGCCGATGAACTATCGATCTAGGGCAGATAAAGCCTGACGCCCGTTGATCTAGGCCGATCGGCCTAGATTGGCATATGGTCTGACGATTTAGGGCAGATCGGCTTAGATCGGTAGATGGTCTGTCGATCTAGGCTGATCTGTCCTAGATCGGTAGACCATAGTCTGACAGAAGGCTATTTTTATAATTTCTGAAATCCACGTACCAGATTTGAAATTTTGAATAAAAAATATATTATTAAAACAAAAAATTCAACAGATAACATCTGTTAGTTGTGAGCTCAGGATGGAGGAAAATTCTGTCTTGATGGGCCGAGAACTGGGCTTCTTGATCTGGCCCATTTCTGAGGATGAAGAGAGAACATAGGCAGAAAATGCACGAGTAATGCATGGGAAAACTGGGCTGAAATCTGGGATGGCCAGGATAGATGAACATTCCAAATTCTTGGCTAAGCACAAACTGACAGATGATATAGGAAAATGGCCCAACTTGACTGTAGTGGACTAAAATTCTAGAGGCCTGAACAGGAAGAGAGTCCATATTACTTCCCTCAGCTATTACCAGAGCCAAATTTGCCTCTCTCAACCTTAAAACTAGACACAAATACTCTCTCAACTGTGAAAACCAGTTTATTTTAACTCAACAGTTTACATAGCAGTTTTGGCTAACGTGGCGTGCTGACATAATTCACACGTGCTAACTCAGCTAGACGGTAGCACGCATCACGCATGGATGGATGGAGAGTTCACGTGAATTAATTTTGACAGTTAGGAGAGTGTTCGTGCCTGGTATAGTGGTATGCGGTGGAGCCACATCGAAGTTTGGCCATAGTTAAGGGACGTAATATACTCCTACAATTTTTCCAAGCGAAAAACACAAGACTTTGCCGGTGGTAGCCTGGTAGGTAGGAGTAAGCCCTTGCATTTGCATATCACAAGCATAGTCCTTCCTCTGGAGAGTTGAAGAGCACAATCTCATCGACCCACAAGCAAAACGGCGCCGTTGGAATCAGACGATGTCAGCGGCCAGCTATAGTGATTAGTGAGCTTTGCAAAAAAATTCTGATCTGCACTCGTCTAAACTCAAAGCAGTAGTGAGAGCATCAATAACAGCCTAACAGGCAGACACCCCAGCTGGAGATGGAGGGAATTTAGTGCACCGACAGCAGCAACGCAGACGCAGTGGAGCACGCACAGCTCGCGCTATCCTTTCCTCCCATCGCTTTCATGGCGCCATGCTGCACCTGCATTGCCCTTCTCGACCTAATAAGCTAGGCCCCAGTTGCAATCACATCATCATCCCTTCCAGTTTGTTGTTCCATTGTCCCTGCCTGCCTTGCCTGCCTCTCTGTCTTGCCCCCATCTCACCTTAACAATCAATTTGTCATCAGTAATATCAATCTAGGGATGGTTCTGACTGACAGGATTACAGTGTTCTGTGTTGTGAACTTGGATCAGATCTTGGACCCAGCAGAAGCAGGCAAGCACCGCCGCGGATCAGATCTTGGACCAGCTGCATTCAATTCTTGAGCTTGTAAGGGAGGAGTACATGTCACAGGATCTATTCCAAAAGGATCGTGAACATGCATCCACTGCTGATTTCGCAGTACCAACCATCCATCGTTCCATCATCCTCCCCAACCTGCCAAAATCTCCGGATCTCGATGCGATGCGATCAGCTGCGCATCCAATTGCATGAAAGTTTCATCAGCATTTAGGATATGTTTGGTACAGTCTTAAATCTAAAATAAATCTGAAGCTATGGAGCTATTGAAATTTAACTACAGTTTCATCATATCACCTTTCATATATATTTTCTAGAGCATGTTCCTCTGCTCTACATTTCACATGCATTTAGCAGTACGAAAACAGTTATCTTTCAGGGAATGAGGTGCTCAAAGAATTCACAAGCACCAGGAATGCAGAACAGCACACACAAATTGGAACAGACAGGTAAAACATCTCAAAATTGAGAAGTAGTGAGTAGTCTCCAACAGACTAAGCCTGCTTTAAACTTTCATTGAAGAAGAGGGGTAAACTATGCATATGCGTCTTTTACATAATTAGCACTCACTCACTCCACGCCAAACCCAGGCACAAACATGGTGTGATACAATGTTCTTTGACAACCAAGGTATGTGAGACGTCGAGCACCCCTGACCTCGCATTACACTTGCAGTGGGCAGTTGGCAGACATCATCGACACAAACAAAACACACACACACAAACTCACACTCAGATGACTAATAGGAGACCGAGCGACGAAAATCAATCAGCAACGCTTCTCACCTGCTCCAGGACAGTGTTCACAGTTGAAGCAGGGGGAGGTTGAGGAATGGTGAATTTGGGAGGGTCATATAACCATTGTCAAAAAGGGAGAAAAAAAGGGTGTAACCGTGATGTTCCAGTAGCTAGCTTTAGCTTATATATTCTTGTTTCTTTCTGTTGTCGTAGGGCGAGGCAGTGTTGTGAATCTCTGTCTGCGGCGTAGTAGCCACTAGCAGGCTGAGCCTCGGCGGCACGACAAGGCACCTGCACCAGATGTGATGGTACCAACCATGGATGAGGATTTGGCGCCAAGGCTGGAGGCGCGGGAGTAACTGGCAGAGGCGCCTGCTCCTGATGGGGTGAAGAAGGCGCCGTTCAGCAGGAGATCACCCTCCGATCTCCAGTTCCAGCCCTTCCAGATGCTCTGAGAAGTTTCAACCCTCTTTGTCACCTGCAGTTTGTCCATACCGAAAACTAGTTGAGACTGAATGGTACCTGCTGCTGCTGATAGATAGCGAGGAAAAAGAAATGTACCTCCTTGGCAAAGGGATTTGTCGGAGCAAGGTAGCGGTTGCCCTGGCTGTTGATGGTTGGCTCAGCGCTCCCACCAATCGCGTACATCTCCCAGTGGGTGTAGTCATTGTTCACCACATGGAAGTAACCATGCCTGCACCTGAATCACGGGCAATTTACATGGTCAGAGTAGTTAGTAAACGGCCACAAAATGTTTATTTCTCGATGCAAATGCTGAACACAGACAAGCATGTATACTAGTGTATATTGGGCGCAGTTTGCTTAAGTCTGAAGACGATAAAACAAGATGGATTCAGTTAAACGGTTTTACCTTGGCATTCTCTGAATGAGACCTTCTCCAAAATGGTTGAAGGCTATTGTGACCTGCATTGCCTTGTCCTTGACATAAGAGTCACTGTGACCCAGGAGCATCACCTGCATCACGCTTTTACCATCAGTGAAAAATCCAAGCAGGCTGGTTGCATATAACATTATAACATCAAAAGAATCTCGTCGTGCACGTGAGATGCGACAGCAATGTGCACAGTACGGCCAGGACAACCGACAACCTCTGCTTAATTAGATCTGCGGGAATACTTGACACTAAAACTTATGATATAACTACACTTGTGCTGCTACAGTATAAAACAAACAAGTACTTCACATATGCCAAAACCCTGGTGATTCCAATTCCAATGGATTTTATATATGGAGAAGAAAGCAAGAGATGTACAAGCTAGCAATTATTGCAGGAGGAAAAGAAATGCTTTTACGATCTAGGACGCACGTACCTCATTGTGGTGGGTGAAGTAGTTGTTGGACACCGTGATGGCAGTGGATCCCATGATGGCATCGACGAGGCCGTCGGCGCAGTTGGAGAGCGAGCAGTGATCAACCCAGATGTGGCTGGAACCGAAGATGGAGACAGCGTCACCGTCGGCCATGGTGCGCCAGCCGTAGTGGCTGGGCGAGCTTCGGACCATGGCGTTGCCGGTGGGCTTGCAGTCGTGGATGTGCAGGCCGTGGATGATGACGTTGGTGACGTACTGGATGGTAAGGCAGGCGCCATTGGCGATGTGCACGTTGGCGCCACGGCCGTCGATGGTCTTGAAGCTGTTCATGATGAGCTCCTGCTTGAGCGTGATGACCATGTCGCGCTTGAAGATGATCCAGAGCGGCTCGTCCTGGATGACGGCGTAGCGCAGCGTGCCCTTCTTGGGGTTGACGGCGTCGTCGTCGCCGGGGTCCGTCACCACGTAGATCTTGCCGTCGCGGCCGCCGATGGCGTTGCGGCCGAAGCCGATGCCGCAGTCGGCCAGCCGCTGGCGGTTGCTTTGCCAGTCAGGGTCGCACCGCCAGCAGTCGTCGATCGGGTTGCCGGTGCCGCACGACAGGTACCCGAGATTCCTCCGCGCCGTGCTGTTCCTGATGGACCTGACACCATCCAAGCAGATAAATTTTCACCACTTCAGTTCAGTGTCACAAATTTCTTTGAATTACCTCATGAATCGTAATCGTGTTCATGCGTGACAAGGTGTAAAATTCAACCAAGAGTCCAAGAACCAGGTACAGGTACAGTACTGTCTAATCATAAATGCACACAACTCAGCAAAAAACTGACAGATTTCCATGAGCTCATTTGGTGGAGCTGACCTGTCGGTGAGTACTAACAACCCAGCTAGCCTGAAATGTCAATCACCTTCCTTCCATAACCTAGCAAGCATTTCTACTTCTACCAGCAGCTGCAGCTGATGATCTTTTTTGCCACAAATGCAAACGCGAGACTGATTATTAGGTCGAAGGGGGAATTTCTGGTGAGCGGTCGCCATGAATGCATCCACGGTGGCGCGTCGCAAATGCCGGAGGCAGGCAGGCAGCACCACATTGGTGGGCAAGCACAGAACATGGTGTGTCACACTACTCACAACTACACTCCACTATCGAGTCAGGAGTAACTGAGTAAGAGGTCCTAAATCTGAAGCACGAAAAGGGTTTGGTTTTTTGGTTGCCGTGGCGAAGCGGAGTTAATGCACTATCCCTCTCCTCCTCCTGCTGCGGTGGGCTGCCACGGCGTGGTACGTGGCAGGTCGCGTCGTAATAAAGCGGCGTCTCGTGGGGTGCAAGCCCGGTGGGGCCCACGTGGCAGGGGGTAGGGGTGTAAAGTACAGTAGACTGTGGAGTGTGGACGCTCGATCGTCGGATCAGATCTGCTCCGTCAGGTCCAGGCATCAGGCATCCCACCCCTGCTTCCACTTGTACCCTTTTCTCAGTTCTCACCTTTTGTTTTGGAGGGTGGTGAGGGGGCTGTGCTACTGTGCTGGTGAGCCCGACCCGTCCGACGGTGGGTGTGGGTGTGGGAGTTCACGGGACAACGAAACCACGTTAAGCGAAACGGTGGACTATCTTGGTGACATACAGTCAACCATAATAACCGTTTGATAACCGGTCATCCGATCATCATCGCTAACATCAGTTTATCCACACAGGTTTATCAGTTTACAGAACTTGGTGTGGGATCGTAGAGTGGACAAAAGACCTCTACTGGCACTGGCACTCCCACTAATCACTACTGCAACAAGCAGATCTACTCTACCAGTTCAGTATTTAGCTCATCTCAAGTATTCAGTTCATCTCAAAATAAAAGGTTGAGTATTCAGTTCAGTTCACTGATGCAATTGCAATAAACCAATGACACATTCACACTAAGAAATGACGATAATAATAATACTACTCCTACCAACAACGTACTACGTATTTATTAGGCGGTATTTCAATGGGAGGAAAAGGACGTACATGTGCACTTGCGAGACCACCTCTTCCGGGTCGTCCACCGCACCGGGCAGCGTGATCGTCACCCTCTTCGCCGTCGCCGCCGACACGTCGGCTTCACCACCGCTCCTGCACGAAATAATTTTCAGGTGAGACCAACGGAAACAGCGTCGCCGTCGACAATCCACGAGAGCGAGACAGCATGCCGCGTGCACATGCAGCTGACGGCAACAGCAGCACTCAACTCAAACACATCAAAGATGCTCCTAAAATCTGCAATTTTAACCAGGATTTGAAGCAGCAACAGCACAGTAGTACCAGTATGTGCATGGCAGGCGTGAAAAATCGTGGTGGATGGATTGGTGGATTCGCGGAACAAAAGGTAAAGATGATTAAAAAAAGAAACAAGAACCTACTGCAGTTAGTACTGTACCCGCCCCTGCACCTTCGCTACGCGCACTCGAGGCTACACCCCGCCAACCAAAACCTCACTTTTCTGCCAGGTCTCAACTCTCAGTGGGCACTGGACACTCCGACACTGTCCATGGAAATCTGGTGCTTTTTCTGAGTGGGTGCATTTCGGGGGACGCGAAGCAGCAGACACCCGGGGTTCAGGGTGAGCTTCTTTGCCCAGCTTTTGCTGGTTTCCAAAGCTTTTTCACCGCTTGACCATGGAAAAAACTTTGCTACGGCTAAATTAGGATTTTACTACTCTGCCCGGCTGCCCCTCTCCTCGTTTCGCATCCCCGAATTCCATCCGCGAATCTGATCGCGAAATTACCACCGCCCCCAAATCGAAAATACGAATTTTGGGTTGTTACCGCGCAAGAAACAAACGCTTTTCGGATTGAAAAATTTGGGGGAACTTGATTCCGTTAAAACCCCATTGATGCCGCCGCCGCCGCAACTACCCCCCGGATCTGCTTTTGGGGAGCTTAACGGCCCAGATCGCGGGGTCGTGGGAAACCGACGGTCCAGATGCGTCTGTGGGCTGTTCGAAGAAGAAAAAAACAGAGCACCAGAGAGAAGAGGAGGGATGAATTGGACGTAAGGTTGCTCACCTCGATGCCGCCGCCGCCGCCGCCGCCCACGACGAGTCGCGCAGCCACCGCCGAGTGCCGCTCGCCGCCGCCGTGCTCCCAGCCCTGGAACAGAGGTGGTGCCGGAGTTAGTTAGGCGCCGTCACGGCGAACCGCACCGCCTGGGCTGGCTGTCAGAACGGATCAAAAGGTGCGGAAAAAACACAGCGGAGATCAAGCGGCTCGAGCTCAAACTCCTCACAAGCAACTTCTCAAAAAAAAGTTGAAAAGCAAGCACACAAATCTCGAACAAAACAAGCCCAACCAAATTCCACCGCCCCAAGTGGACACGCGAACAGAGGAACGCAGCCGCATTACACGGAGAGAGCGAGGACGGAGGCCAACTTACCGGAGCCCCGCGAGTAGGCGCCCGCCGGAGCCGCCGCCGAGCGCGACGGTGCCGGCGAACATCACGAGGAGGAGGAGCACCACGGCCCCGAGAGCCGGCGCCAGCCTCCTCGCCGCAGCCGCTTCCGCCATTGCTCCTAGTTACTCCTCTCCACCTCTCCCTTCTCAATCAAAGCAGCTAGGGCTTAGCGGAGAGAGAAACAAAAAGCTGTGGGGGAGGCGAGGCGAACGGAGGCGGAGGCGGAGGTGGAGGACGAGGAGGATGGCTTTGAGCGCCGCGCCCATTTATACTAGCGCCGCTGCTCCTCCGCTTGGCACCCGACCACTCCTCGCCACATTTCCCCTCAAGATGAACGTTTTTACAAAAGAGGTCCTCCGCAATGCAAGCGCGAGGACCTGGATGCGATTAGTTGAAAATAGAGGGGCGTAAAAATTATTGGGCGGTGGGTGTCTCCAATCTCAATGAATCCACCCTCCCGCCAACTAATCGCGGTGATTAGAGGAGACTAACCTCTGGTAATCAGTACGGACGCGTCATTTTTAGTAATACAAATTTGCATCACGAAGACTTGATTTTTTTAGCAGTTTTTTTAACTTAATTTGTGCGTAAATAATGTGCTCCGTCAAACCAAGTGATCGTATTTAATTAATTTATCTAGAAATCTTAGTTAATATAATTAACGAAGAGTACTTAAGTCATTGAATTTTTACTTTAAATAGAGTATTTGATTTGTAACTTGTTTTTACTTATTGTGTGGGTAATTAATAGGTTTCGTCTAACAACTAACAATATAAAATTAATTTATCTGGAAATTAGAGCTTACGTTATTTTTATTATTACCAATTAGTCTATTTAAAAAACATTAAAAATATTTTTTTTAACAGAGGGAGCAGAGTATTATAGTTGAGAGTGCAGTGCAGGGGAAGGAAGTCAAACTGTACCAGGAGCCGTCCATCCGAACGATCATCTGTTGATTTCCACTTGTTTTACATTGCTTTTGGAGGCCTATCAATGTGCGGTTGTTGGTAGATTTATCCGAACGGATCTAACTTTACTGCAACGAGGGTTGAAGGGCAGGTGGAATCTGGTTTCACCCAAGAACATGCTGATTTACTTGGGTTTAGCAGGTTTCCTTCCCAATAATAATCATGCACTCTCTTTGTCCCAAAATACAGTTATTTCTACCATTTAAATTTTGTCCTAAGTATTACAACTTCTACAATTTTTTCTCTAAATTTTTCTATTTTATCCCTATCTAGAGTACTAGTTGCATGTAGTACTAATTACTTGGAACACTAGTTGAGGAGTAGTTTTGGCTTTTTTTCTTATATCTTAATAAACACGTCAAAATCTAGAAATAGCTATAACTTAGGACGAAGGGATTATTCTGTTTGTGTGTATTGGATTGAATAAAAATATGTGTTTGTTATAACTATCACTGCACTATCTTTGGCCTCTTCCCCTTTATACTATTATAGGGATTCATAGATACTTATTGAAGAGTACGTCTAATTTTCGCTAATGAAACAGGGATAAATTATGACCATACTACTGTATACTCAAAATCGGTTGTATTTAAAATAAAATAATATGGCATCTAGATACGCATTATGGCCCGATGCACTCGACATGACCGTCAGGTCTACCGAGACTACTCCTTGACTAGAGTAGTGGTTAAAGGATTCCACAAGTGTCTACTTTGAGCTGGTTTATTCTAGTTTAGGTGGTTGTATTGTCTTTTCTTTTATTTGTAAAATGAAAATGATTGGATGGTCCGTTAATAGTAATTATATTTTGCTAATATTTTTTTCACGTGTTATATCCATAATAACAATTAAATGTGAGTATAGAACACTATGTCATATCGAAACGTCATAGAAATGTAGGATGTGCAGATGCCGAGAGAAAACCGACATTGTGTCACACAAAATTCGCAGTGATTGCAGGTGGACGGACCTGCTAATTTGACGAACCTTTTTTGAAACCGCTTTACACAGCGGTACAAGTCTCATTTTGTCTATAGTCATTAGAATTGAAGTCAACGTTTTTCATCAGTTCTTATTGTCAACACAAGGATTATTCCTGTTTGTACATGTGGAAGGCAATAATCTCTTCAGTGTGTCGAATTGAAAAGGGAATGCTTTGAATGTAATAATTTTACATACTCTTTCTTCCAGATTTCTTATGTAAGTTGTTTTAGAATCTATTTGATTGTTTTAGAATGTATTTGGTACAACTCTAACTTCGAGATTCATGCTAGATATAGGATTTATATAATATAATAAAATTATTTAAACTTTTATTTTTAATCTAAAATAAAAATTAAATTATTTAACTAAGTATTCTTAATTTATCCATAGCTTCATATCTATAATTTCTTATAGATAAGTTGAACTAGCTCTAACAAATTCTAGATCTAGAGCTACGCTAAACGGAGCCTTAGATTAGTAAACAAGAAATATTAAATCAATTAAGAATTAAGAATGTAAAATGAGCTTAAAGGCGGATTTTAAATTAGTTCAATTTCAGTTGAATTGCAAAGAACTAAAAGGTGAATCGACCTATGGGCTCAAAACAAACCAAGGGACCTAACCGCAAAACAGCCAGAGGTTCAGGTCCTCACGTGCCGCCCGCGCTGGGCCCCACGCACCCCTCCGCATTCATTGCGTACCCGCCGACCGTCAGGTGGGCCAGGCATGTCAGTGACTTGTTCCGCGGTTACTCGGGTGGGTTTGTCGGTGCGGTCCGTTGTACTTTCACTGTGGTCTGGTGTCGTCGGGGCGGTGGGCCCCCCGCCGAAGCATCCGAAGACCAGCTCGCTGACAGGTGGGCCCTACGTGCGTCGTGGATTCCATGTCAGATGTCGGGGCCCACCATGGCTGACACCCGCCGTCCCATGCGTTTTGCTGCAACTTAGAGGCAATCGTGATGTAATATGGCTTTCATGAATTTAAGTCTGACAAAAAAATTTGTTTGGTTGGATACAAATTTACCAAGCCATATTTGTTATATATATTTTAAATTAAAATATAATTATTTAAAATCTTGTTTTTTAATGTAATTGCAATGATTACAACAATGCAATATGATCATAAATTGGTTAAAACATTTAGGAGGAAAACCATTTAAATGTTGTAGAAAATTAAACATATCTTAACCAATTAGGAGATGACATGTTATCCCATCTAAACTTTATGACACCATTCAACATATTTTTTTAAAAAAATCACTATATTCAACATATTAAAAAAATATTTCGCTAGGTGATCATTACATCTCTCTTTATCCTCAAACCAAGCAACTGATTGAAACTAGGAAGAAAATACGTATACTATCTTAATGTATAAATGTATTGTACTTACATTGTAAGAACGATTTGGTCTGTTCAACTCCTATTAATTCGAGTGATCCAAAAGAAAAAGACGATCACATGAACCCGTGATGGATGGATGGTAGAGATTCACATTGGAAGGATGAAGAATGTGCATGCGCACATTGGGCTCACTCAACTTCACCCGGAAGTTATGCCATGCCACCAGCGGCTTGTTGCAATCTATCTGGTTTAGCTGGTGGCAATCTACTTTACAAAGGTTTATAGATATTATCCTTCTTCTACTACAAAGGTGGTCTAGAACAGAATTTGTTTGTACAGTAAAAAAAATAAAGAGGCGGTCTATATAAACCAATTTCTACAATAGTCTACTAAACAGATTGTATGTGTAAATGAATCAATTTCTATGATGTTTACAAATCATGTTACCATCTGCAGAAACTAATTTTTACATTTGATCCACTTAACCAGATCACTTTATAAATAAGTCAATTTCCACGTACCTTTAGAAATTGTTATTTTCAGACGATTTACTTAACTTGGACTGTACATATATATATATAAATGAAAAATGATTTTACAGTCTTTAAAAAAGTATAAAAAATTAACACTAAAAATGGCAGAACCTTCTTCAGATTTATAATTTTTTCCGTGGATCCAGATTAAACCCTAAACCCTATCCAGACTAAACCCTAAACCCTAGCGCACTTTAAACCTAGCTGGAGAAGACAAGATCAGAGTATTATTACCTGCACATATATATTTCTGACGCTGTTGTGAAGAGACCAAATGATTCCACAGCGGAAAAAGGGCGACACTGGGAGCTGAGCAAAGAACAAGCTCAATGATGCGTGTCTCCATGGATGTGTCGTCCGCCCGTCCCCATGTCAATTAATTTAACAGATCGAGTACCAACTGCATGCCGGCTGGTGCATGCGTAAGCTACTCTTTTACTGACACAGTACTTGTGGATAAAGAGATTAATTTGGGTTGAAATATATAATTAGGATCATATAATTAATTTTCTACTACACGGAAGACCAACACGTGCACATATTGCCAGTGCCATTTCAGTTGGAAAGGGATACTTCAACTACAATAATTATAATTCTAATTTAGAGTAACTATATTGCTAATTAGAAATGGATATGAATTCAGGTCAACAGTGTCACTGTAAACCTGTTAATTAATGATCGTGGCTTTCATTAAAACATTAACATCAATAGATAGACTGGACTACTTTCATAACATCGAATTATACGAGAAATCTCAGGTCAACCGAAAATTTAGGTGTTGTGTTAGTGGCTTTCAGCCCGCTTAGAGTATCTAGCAAGCTAGAAACTCTAGTTAAGTTATGTAGCAGTAACAATAATACCGGTAGTAGTGCAGTAGAGTAACGCAGGGTATACATGTAAACAGAGGAGGGCAAGGGAAGCGTGTGATCTGAGATGCTGCATGAGTGCAATTTACGGCTAGATTTGGACGCACGCGGCCACATTTGACGGCGCAAAACTCTCTCAAATCCTACCGTCGCTTCGCATAACTAACGGGGAGTAACCCTGCTCTTGCACGCCAACACAATTAATGATGTTATGTCCACTGCCTGCATGAACTAAGATTGAAACATGAGGTGATCCAATCAATCGAAAACCATGAATTTTAATCCAATTTTGCTGAGTTTCATTGAATTTTGTCCAATTCTACTAATTCGAGCCAGCTCGAATTGGTCCAAGTTGACGAATTTGTAAACCCTGATCTTAACGTACTAACCAACTAATGCGTCATACTCGCCTTTATTCATCAAGAAGTTATACTATATCTACATTTATATATGATAATTGGGCACTCTAAGTAAGCTCTCACATTAATAAAAAATATTTGAACATAGATTAAGTAGATTGCATATCACGATCGTATGGGTGACTTTAAAATATATCCAAATGATTATGCACGCCGTGGACACCTTTAATTAATTACTACAATTTTTTGAATTATTAAATCATTGAAAATATTTACCAAGTACAACTTACAGATTTCAAAATTATTAAAACATGTGAAATCTATAATTGAGACCCAAATCAGATACAGCTCTATATTTATTAATTATCGATTTTGGAATTATTAAATCTTGCAAAATCTATAATTGAGACTTTAGGCCAAATACAACTCAATGTTTATTAAAATTTCATGATTATTAAACCACAAAAATATATTTAATACTCAATAATTGTATCGGTACTCCGTCCATCATTTTCTCTCCTCAATAAATTAAGCACAATTTGGTACTCCCTCTTTTCCTTAATAATTGTCATCGAGTACAATTCACTATCAAACTTTGAGTACTTATCTTTTTAGCAATAAAACACCTCTTGTACATATAACTGTTGTTATAATCTGATCTCCTTTTATTTATTAGATTTCAAATACTCCATCATATCCAATTCATTTTAGTCTTATCAACTCTTTTCCAAAATCATTTTATAAATAAATGCTATTCCTCTCATTTCACATAAATAAATAGCTTATATTTTTCAAAAGCAGAATAAATAGAGATAACAAAGTCATTTAAAATTAATTTATTTAATCTTATGCATAATTCCAAAAAGATCTTCAGATTCAGAGCAAGTATATATCCAAGAAACAAAGAATATTCGTACCTGCAATAACAACACCAGGATCATTGTCCCTTTTGCAGCTCCTAAAACCCTACTTGATCAAGTAGCAAGTTGATTAACTGTCCATGACAAAAAAAAAATCAAAGAATTAATAATGTTGGACAAGTTGCCATCCATCCATCCAGCTTATATATGGGAGAGAAGGGTCAGGTGATAGGAGGAAGAAGATGAGCAAATTAAAGCGTACGAACCAAACAAATTAGCAAAGCAAAACAAGATCAACGGCAGAAGATTAGCGTTGATGAAGACCAGGAATCTCTGACACATGCGTCCTCTCTTCTTATCCGAATCGGACTACACATGCATCACCATTTATTTAATTATTTACATTGCTTAAAAAGAGATTAATTTTGTACTAGCAGTTTATGTCACGTGAAGAGTGAGTCATCGTCATATCAGTCATGCAGTAATTAATTAATTAATTTCAATACTCCTGCTAATAAAACAAAGACGTACGTACAAGAGTGCAAGAAGAGAGAGGAGCTAGGTACAACATGAGATCGCCATTTCAGCTCTTATATACTCCTTCTGTCTAATACAGTAATTTAAAATCGAATGGAATATTTTATAGTATAATAAATCTAAATAGTATATTATTTAGATTCATTATACTATAAAATATTATATTAGATCTTAAATTACTATATTATGGGACATAAATTACTTTATATACTTTGATAGAGATGGAGCTCAACTAAACGCTAATAGCTAGATTTTTAATTTTTAAAAGTAAAATATATGCAACTGTTTTGAAAAAAAACATGAAAAAAGAAGCTATTTTACAGTTAGTTAACTCTAAATCCATTTGAGATTTGGATTGGATGGAAAAGAGGTCGCCCGGGATTGATGTGAATGGCATGTTGCAGGACAGAATCATGTCACATGCTTGCATGCTTCGCCATTTAATTCCTTGCTTGTCGCTGGTACTAATCGCCATTAAGGTAGTCCCCTTTTCCCTTTGTTCCTCCGGATATTAGTGCCATCTCTTTGGGCTGATGCTGTTCATGCATTACTGTGAGCTTTGTTTTTTATTTAGCCCTTTTCTTTACGTAATTAATGACTTCTTTTAAACGATTTGGGCTTATTTATAAGTCATATTAAACTTACAGTCTAAAAAAGTTAGTCAAAAAAGCTTGGAGAAACTCATTGTCCTGTTAGAAACAACTTTTTGTTATATACATGTAGTCTGGTAAAAATATTATGTTACATATAGACTTGTTTTGTTTTGGTAATACTATTATTTGGAGCAATTTTTTAACATTAGATAAAATAGATATTTAAATAAGCTCAAGAAGCATCAAAACACAAGCTTTTTTTCACTAACAGAACCCAACACTGACTTATATCTTATTTAGACAATAAATTATGTCTTCTAAACAACTTATTACTTTTTCAGAGTTATAAGCTGACAATAAAGCCTAAGATTTCCGTTGTTTACTACTTAATTTCTTTGCTTCAATAAGCAACTACTTTTCTTTGCTTCAATAAGCAAGTACTGTTTTTTCACTATAATAATATACTTTTGTTTTTAATGTTCATGGCTATAAATTTATAACTTCTAGATAAAAATTCAAATATAACATAGATAATTAAAAGTTTTATTTTACAATCTTGAACTTTTAAACCCTATTTGTAGTAGTCCTTAAAGAGGTACCAAGAGGTATCATAATTTTAGTGTTACCTGAAATATTGATAGGTACTAGGTACCAAAA
>KE372644.1:510825-527564 GCA_000418225.1 Zizania latifolia | reverse complement strand
GTTGTGGGCGTCCTCTTGATGTTGGTTGTGTGCGTGTCTTGGCTTAGAGACGTTGTTGGCGTCCCGTGCTCGGGACCCCTTGCTATTTATACCCCCGTTGGGTCTAACCTATCGTACAGCACGCTCCGACGGGACGTAGCACGGCTCGATCGGACGCAGCACGCCCCGATGGGACGCAGCGTGCTGCCTACTCCCCAACTGCCCCCCGGTCTGACGCTGCCTGGCAGTCCTGTGCACCTGTCACGCCTGGATCCTCCAGTCGCTTTCCATCGCGTCGCATTTAATGCGCCACGCTGCTTTCGGCTGGCTCAGGCGGGGTTGTTGTGACGGGCCCGATGGGCCCTCTGCCCGGCCCAATAACCGAAAATGAGGTCTGTGGGCTACCCGGGGGGTATATCCCCCACATTTGCATTCTTCAATTGTTTGTGGAGCTTGAGAGGGGCTGGTTTGATTGATGTGGTGTGTTCTTGTTCCAATCTGGCCCCTCCCGGTGCAGCAATCCCCAACTTTGATGAGGCTCTCACACTATGAGAGCTACTACGGCCCTCCCCTATGCTACATCCCCTGCTTCCCCAAATCTAAAGATGCAGGCAGCAACGTTGTCTCGGTGGCGCCATGCCTGGCCACCGACGAGGACAAATCACCGTTGAGGAGGGGGCGGTAGCCAAGAAGGACGATGACGATAGGAGGAGGAGGAGGAGGACAGCGGTGGCTAGAAGACGGCAGTGGCGGCAGTAGCGCTTCCGTCGGCTCCACTGAAGAGTAACTTGAAGAAGGCCGATTGCGCTAACAGCAACTGTGTCGCAAAAGGCAATGTGAAGTGGTTGGATTTGCTATGCAAGGATCTCAATGAGGTCAAGGAATTCGAGCCAAGGTACATATCGTCTCTCTCTATTACTCGATAAACTTGCTGAAAATGTAGATGAGTTTGGAATCTTGGATAAGTGGATCAGTGCTATCACCGATTATGTGTATGCCCATCTGTTTAGATCAGTTAGGCGAATGGTTTGCGTGCTAATCATTATCAACTGTTGAACACTTCATTGCGTCATTTGGCGACTGATTCAACAGGTGGCAATAGTTTGCAGAGTCATTCATTACCATTTTCATTATATGCTCTCTCTAGAATGGGATATATCTTACTGAAGAGAAAAGATGAAAGCGAAAGCGAGATTAGCTTTTGTGCTGTTTGCCTTGGAGTAACGAAATCTCTGGAGGCTGCTTTGGAAGAGTCATTATGTTACTCTGAAAGAATAGAGACAGCCCGTGCAACAATAGATCACGTAAAAGTGGAAGGTCTGGATGCAAATATTGCCCTCATGCAGGTGTGTTGGTAATGAATCAATTTAAATTGTTTTTCATGGTTTGTGATTGAATGATTTTAGTAAATGAGTAAAAAGTTGGTGTGTTTTTTATTGCTTTGGTTTTAATAGATTTGTTTTTTCTTCTATTAGTTCTTTGGTGTAATTTCATGAATTTTTCATTTTGCCCAAGAATATATATTCTCAATTGTTGAATGAATAATTTCATGGTTCACAATTCTGACTTCTGACTGAGCTATCAAAAAGTTTGTTTCACTTTTAGTATTTGTTTGCTTGTAGTTTTGTTTTTATGCTATGCATGCAAGTATCCAACTCCATTTTAATTCACTTGCCTGTGATGTTTTCCGTGTTATATTCAGCTAACTCATTATCCTGTTTTTTCTAGGTTGATACAAACAGCACCCAGATGTTACTATAATATTATATTCAGCTAATAGATGTTTTTTCTAGGGGGTTTCGAATGCTCGATTCATCTAGGGTTCTTGTGTAGTAAGGTGGAGGAAAAGTTTTAGTAGATGCTTATGCTGTGTTTCCTCCCATTTGTTTTAGCATATTTATCTATGCGCATGATGATATCACTGATTTATTCAAAATCATGACTACACACGTTGGAATACTGAGTTGTGAATCCCGGTTCCTTGATTTCAAACTCACTGCTTTGGTCATTAGTATATCAAATTATCAATGAGTATTTCTCTGATGTTCCGTGTAGACAAATGCTATCTAATCTGCATGCTTCTTTGTGTCATTAGTCATTAGTAACTTCCAGTGTAGTGATTCTTACTTCATTTAGTATCATCTACAGATGTGGCAAGTACAATTTGTTGATTGCTGACCTAACTTGTTATATGTATCAGTTGATTTACTGGCTGAAATTGCTGAATGCTACTCATTTTTGGAGCTGGTTGCATTGGAGATTCTACTTTCAGATATTTGAAAGGGAGGGAGACCTTTTGAGTATTGATTCAAAAGAAAAAAAGATTTTTGGGCTTTGTAAAATTCATCGGGTTAATGCTGGTTGTGAAACGATAAGTTTGTGATGAGCTTGTTAAGGAAGTGTTTTTGTTGGAGTGCATTTGTGCATATGAAATGTTCGGTATTGCTTTCTCGATTTGAGATGTTGCTCCATTTGCGCCATGGGTGGTTAACAGAACATGACAGAATGCTCTCTTGAAATTGTTCACTTCCCTAGAATACATGTTTGATTTTATCATAGCGTTAGCACGGGTACACTGCTAGTGTCTTTGGATTAAAGGATTTGTTGCATTCAATTTTAGAGGAATACTGTTTATTCATCCTGATTTTATAGGAAAAGAAAATTTTGATCTGACCTCATTGTAAGAATCCTGTGCATGAAGAAGGAAAAAGTGATCTTCATTGTTTGCTCTCATTGTTCAATGGCCCATTATCAGTGAGTGCAAATATGATAAATTATAGCATGTTAGATTAAAATCAAAATAAGATTACTATTCAATCAAAAAAATCCTGTATTATTTCATTCATGTGTTCCAAACACCATATCCTATAAATTTCTTATGTTTTCTAATCCTCTGTTTCATACATACAATTCTATTATATACCTACATTTTTTAATTCCTTTGTTTTTCTTCCCTACGTTCTAAAGGAGCCCTCATCTATGCAAGAAACTACAATCGGACATCGTAAGGGTATTTGCAACACCAAGAAATAACAAATACAACATATTTGTTGTTATATTTTAGTAATTAAAATTTAATGTTTCATACGTTAGAGTAGAATATTTTAACTTAAATTTGAATGTGTTTTATTTTGTTTATTTTACTGAAATATTTTTTGATAATTTGATGAAATATTTTTCACTGAGTATTGAAACATGTCTGATTATGCCCTAAATGAATCATTATTGTTCATCTATATTTTCACTTTGTATTTACTTTTCTTATCTTACTTTACTTTGAACCATATTTTCTCAATAATATTGTTATCTTCGGTAGCTATGTTAGAGCATCTTCAAAAGATCTCCTAAATTTTATTTCTTAAATCTCATATAGAGACCATTTTAAACTCAATCTCTCCCTAAAAATTAATCAATCTACAACAGTTTTCTATAATCTTGATCCATATTTTTTAAATCATACGAATACGGCCTATAATCTATAATAATTTTATGTAAAACTATGGTACCTTTAAATATGTATATCGTCCAGCCTATAACAACACGCGGAGGATAAAACAATGCCTGCAAGAGAAAAATAAGCGTCAATAAAAATAGGGACCGATCAAGCTAATTTTATATTTGAGAGAGATGAGAGATTATTTAGGGAACGGATTAGGAAATAGACTCATTTAGGAGGACCGTTGGAGTTTTATTTTTCACTAAAATACGTAAATTCAAATTTAAATTGCTATATAGGCAATCTATTGGAAAGCACTTAAGCAGATAGTGCATGCATGATAAGGATGTAGGATTGATTCATGCTAAGATAAGCAATCAAAGGGGAGTGAATGATCGGGGAAGATAAAAAAATTAAACGCTTACATTACAAAATCTAAATTTAATCACGTTTTTATCTGTTTCGTCAGTAAACATGTTATAGACTATAATCCGTAACTCCGATCGATCTGAAACTTTGTCAGAATAAAGTAGACAAAATTGGTGAACTAACCCAACTAGAATCACAACGATCAGACTTATGGATCAAAAGATATTAATGAAACAAGACCTCTAAACAGAGTAGTGACGGAAATTGATTAAACCCTAATTAAATCATTAACGAAAAACCGTATGAAATTTACGGACTAAACTTTCCAGATCAGCACTACTGTGTCTTAGATATATTTTAACCAAATCAAATCAAACCTAAACCTAGAACCACTGATTTAAACCTAGAACCACCAATTAAACTAAAAAGAACGAGATTACCACACTTAATCATACGAAGAATTCACTTTATTTCCAAGATCAAGTGTACTGGATGCCTCTCAAAAATTCCCACAGAAATTATCCATGAAGACACCAAAAACCTAGATTAAACTCTTAATCTCGAGACTAATATAATCTGCTAAAAACTGCTGAAAAAACAAAACATGACTCCTATTCATAGACTTAAACTTACTCCTAATGGGCCACCTAGCCCAATTTAAACTGGTCCGGCCAACCTAGACCGAACCAACAGAACCAGCCCATTGCCAAGCCTGTAGCGCACGCACGCAGCAGCACACTTTCTGCAACCAGCATGCACCAACAAAAAAAGACTGCATGCATGCAGTCTTTCCACGTGACGCATGGACCTCTCCAAGCAAACTAGCTGAATGCTAGCCATGCATGCATATATATTTTGCTATACACACATGCATAACGCACATATCTTCACGTCATCCCCTAAGGTGATATATTTTTTCTTATGCACGAACATCTCACGACATTCTTGACCATTAAAACCTCGGTTTCTCTATGAAGTTAGTCTCAAAACTTCAGTTCCTCCTGAACTTTAGTTCCGGTCCATCACTGATCATGTTCCGCCTTGAACAATACATGCATATAAACAACCACACAAAACCATGTACAAGCACAAATCCACGACTTAACCCAAGATTAGTTAACACAACACCATTCATGAAAAGTATTTGATATATGTCATTATGCTAATCACTTTGCAAGCTAATTTTAATAAAAACCAATTTTTCATCACATGATTTCACAAAGGAAGCAATCATAGTGTTAATTTATGTGTTGAATTTGATAAATAAATTAAAAATATACAAGTTGAAGGTAATAAAAATATATACTAAGATGATCACGATGGAATTTTGGTAAAAAAGAATAAGTCCAATGTGAATTTAACTTAAAAAATGATGACATCTTGTTCGGCCTGGCCCATGACTCGGCCTAGCTTATGAGCTTCTCATTGTAGCAGACTATTTACAATGAATGATTTCTTTGGAACGCAAAATTTGAGAAACAGGGGAATAAAAAAAACGTAGAATTTGAATGCCATATATAGGTGAATTCTATAGGAATTTGAAAAATTACGTGTTTAGATGGTTATAGGAAATAAATATAGAAACTTATCGTGAAAGAAAAGAGATAAATAAAGAAGATGCATTGGACTTCTTAGAGGAAAAATAAAATAAAGAATAAAATGAGGTTTGAGCTCATGGGCTAATTTTCTATGAAATGGAGTGGAAGAAAGCAATGCATAGGAATTTTTTAAGCTTCCAATCCTATGTTCCAAATAACGGAAAAATTTCAAAGGATTTGAATACTTCAAAATTCTCACAAAATTTCTTCAATCCAAATGAGCCCAAAACAGGCAAATCCCAAATTATGTGTGGCCAGAGCTATTTTAGAAGAGAAACAGCCTTCTGCCAACTCTCCAAATTCACAGGTAGACAGTAATAGTCTATTTGACTGACTTTAGAGCTTGAGGCTATTAGAGTCAAGGGCAGAACACGGTACAATAGATTTGCTTAAAAAATAGATAGAAATGCTAGAGCTACTTTTTCTATTAATACAACTACAAATCCATTTTAAATTTAGAGTTTCACCAAATAGGCCATAAACTTCATAAGCTTTTAGAATTATACGAACATTTCTTGCCTCAGCTGTTACATTTCTGCATCGGTGGGTTTCGTCGCTCTCAAATGCAGATGATGTGCTTAGCCTCAACAATAACACTAGACTCAGCTTTGGAAAGCAATGAACTACAATAAGATATAGCAGTGGCAACCGGCAAGTACCAACAGAAAGTATGGTAACGCAGTAACCAGTAGTATACAGAGAGGTCCCAGTTCCCTTGGAAACACAGCAAGAGAGGTACGCAACGCACAGCATGACAGCAGTTACAAACAAGCATGTGCATTCAGCTTCCTCTTTGCGAGAAAATATTGCCAGATTTGTGGTGTTCATAGATGGGGAGTGGTACATCTAAACAGCCTCCCCCCGGCCGACATCTTTAACAACAGGGCCATACCATCATGATCATCAAACATACATCCAACTGGAAGAAGAAAAGTGGGGGGCAAAAAACATAATTGAATTACAGATTAGCTTGGTATAAACCATCCTGTACTTCCTAGAGGAGATCTCCCTCCAATTGATTACCATGTTAACATACGTGTTCTCCAGGCACGTTATCAATCTCTGTGTCAGGCGAGCAGCTGACGTGACCTAACATCTCTGAATGCGAGGGGGGCTGCTACGTGGTGAAAATGCTTCACTCCTCAAAGCCATCCATCATCAGGTGGTGGCCTCCTTCTGAGGAGGTGCTTTTCGATGGCTGTTTCCGAGTGGAGCCCCGCCTGTTCTTGGCTTTCTTTGCCTTCATCCTCCGTTTCTTCTCGTTGGCATTGACCCAGGTGTAGTCGGAAGGTATCTGGAATGGATCAACCTCATCTTTCCAGTTACTGCTATCACCACTATCACTGGACTGTGCACCACGGCCCCCTCTAACCCATGAATACCATGAGCCCAATCCTTCCGATTCTTTGCCCTTAGCATCCTGGAATTGCGTTGGGCTTGAAGGTGGGGTAGCAAACTCATCTAAAGGTTGTAGTTCTTCAAAATTTGTGAATGTCACGATGACTCATATTGTTGGAACAATAGGTATGGCAATCTGAAAATTGATGATACAGAGTTACATGCCACCTTTTTAAATATATATATATATAGCTTAATGCATGCAATCATCAATATTCTCCTTTTTGCTAATAAGAGAACACTCAACATGTCCCTCTCAAGCAATTATAGATATCAATAGTGATGTCTACTATGATGAGAGTTTCCCAAGAACATTATGCTAAAACTTGAATGCAGTATCCTGAAAGAAATTTGTACGTAAAAGGAGCATTCCTACAAAGCAAACCAATGAACCATCCTATCATGAAAATATATAAAAGCAAGAATTCTGTTCACGAATCCTTCAAGAGAACACTCACATCCTTTTATAGTTTTATATGCCAATTAAATTAAGTGCCTGCAATCAAATTATGGAAAAGTCCAAAATGGTACAGGCTGGGAAAATGGAAAATAAAACTTACGTTCACATCAACCAGCAAAACCCAGCATCAGATTCAAACAGTTTCATCAGTGTGGGCTGGAAACAGAGACAAAGTACTTAAGGGCATGTGTGGGAAATAAATATATGAAAGTTTTGAAAACTTGAAAGGAAAAAGGATCTTTTTGGCAGTTTATGAAATGTATTAGATGATTGAACTGATGGTGGGAGCAGAAAACCACTAGCTACTGTTACAAAATTTGAAGTAGTTGATCAACAACACATAAAAGAAATGACATCAAACATCATGCGTCAAATAGTCAATGATATATTTCAAGTACACTGTACATTTATCACTATGCACTCAAATATAAAATCTACTATTGGACTCTGATTATTCCAAATGGAGGAATGGTGGCCAACTGTAGTGGAAACTAATAGAAAAAGGTTTGCTTATTCAGCACTCTGTCAATCATATATATTTAGAAAGCAACTAGATGGTGGGCACCAAATCTTGTGATAATGTCTTGTTAGTGCAAGGATTGATTGCCCAGGAGGATACAAATAGGATGTACTAGTTTTATAGCATGAACAATACTATCTTGTATTGATATGTCCAGTCTAAGGGGAAAAACATGCATAGTCGGCCACGCATCAGCACCAGTGTTCCAGGCGCCCAGGAGAGTCCAGGAGATCCAAGAGGGCGTCAGGAGAGTCCAGGAGGAGCACGGCAAGGAGTAATATTAGGGATAAGTTAGGAATCCTTCTCATATGCGTTTAGGAGTCTGTTAGCAATCAGATTAGCTACAGGGTGGGCTCAGCTGAGCCTTAAGCTGTCCGGATCAGTTATAAGAGCCCTTAAATAAAGTAGCAGTCAGATTAGGATTAGTCTATCTATTAGCAATCAAATTAGGTTTATAATTCTATTAGCCTATATATATTGCAGTAGCTTGTACCAGGGAACTCAAGTAATAAAGATTATCTATTTCTCTCTTCTCTGCTCAAGCCGGCCAGGCAAAGTTCCTGCCGTGTCTATCTATCAAGCGACGAAGGGGAACAACCTCGAGCCGTGGCTACCCATCGCTATTGGTTACGAAATTCGGGATCCCAAGACCCCGGACATAATAGTTTGGTATCAGATTCAGGAGTTTCGGCCCCTGCCATGGCTTCGAATAGCAATCCAATTCAGACAGCTCTTGAGGCCCTTACGCAGGAACTGCATGATCTGAAAACTTCGCTGCATATTCTCGTGGACAAGACCAAAGCTAACTCCCAAGCTATTCAGCAGATGGAGTAGCAACGCCAAGTTATTCCGCACAATTCTGCTTCAACTGATTCTCGTTCGCTGTCTGGAGGCCTCCATACTGATCAGCCCCCAAAGTTTGGCAAATTGGATTTTCCGAAATATTCTGATCAAGGGGACCCCTTACTCGTATGCGTTTAGGAGTCTGTTAGCAATCAGATTAGCTACAGGGTGGGCTCGGCTGAGCCTTAAGCAGTCCGGATCAGTTATAAGAGTCCTTAAATAAAGTAGCAGTCAGATTAGGTTTAGTCTATCTATTAGCAATCAGATTAGGTTTATAATTCTATTAGCCTATATATATTGCAGTAGCTTGTACCAGGGAACTCAAGTAATAAAGAGTATCTATTTCTCTCTTCTCTTCTCAAGCCGACCAGGCAAAGTTCCTGCCATGTCTATCTATCAAGCAACGAGAAGGGAATAGCCTCAAGTCGTGTGGCAAGAGGGAAACAACCTCGAGCCGTGGCTACCCATCGCTATTGGTTACGAAGTTCGGGATCCCAAGACCCCAGACATAAGCACAGCAGGAACAAGCAAGCTCAAACAACCTATGCACAGGCACAACAGAGAACACAAGTCCAAGCTAGGGGAATTAAAACAAACACAGCACAGAGGGTGTATAAAACAACAGTGACATTCCAAGAAACCAGTGCAGAATAATTGCTCCTACAGCCAGCAAACAATTGTTGATTGTGGTATATATCTTGAGTTACATAGAGTCATATCGCCATATATGTTGAGAAAGAATAAACATGCAAATTTTGATTGAAATAAATGGCAAGATGCAATAAATCAAAGTTTCAGTTAACAAACGAAATAGGTGGCATAATATAGTCAAGTCGACAGGTGGTTACCTTAACTGGAAATGTGCCTGGAGGTAGCTTGGTAGTCAATAGCTCCCTAAGCCTCCTGACAGCTTTCACTTTGCTTGCTAAAATGTCGAGCAAAGGGATCAGTTCATCTGTCTTCAAAGGGAAATTCGGTGTCAGCCACAACACTGGTCTTAGCCCCTTCTTGTACTCGCTTTCATGTTTATTAGAATCCCCTGATGAGCCACCCTTCTTCTTCTTACTGCTGCTTTTCTTCTTTCCCTTCCCTAGATCACCCGGTTCATCCTTACTGCCCACCTTGGATGGCTTCTCACCATTCTTTGTGTCTTTCTTGCCACCCCAACCAAACCATCCCTTCTTATCTTTTGCCACACCATTTGTATCGAAATGATCAGCCCCACCATCACCTTCCTCACCCCTCTCCTCAAATTCCTCTACATGGCTCCCTATCCTCAACGCAGAATCAAGCTGCTTCCTCTCTTTGGCTGTCAACACTTCATCCAGCTCCACATCAAGCTCAGCACCCCTCCCATTCTTCTCCTCCCCATCCATCGCAAACAGCTCCTCATCCGCCATTGCCCCAGGCACCTGCCTCGATTTCACGGTCACCAGAACATTTAATATATCATACACCTTAGCTTTCCAATGTCCAACAGCTTCCGTCCTCTCTTGCCGATGCCAATTCAAATGTGGCACGAGCTCTGCCTGTGTCACATCAATCCCTGGACGATACATATTTGTCTTTGACATCAATGCCACCTCATGTGCCACCTCCGCCTCGGTAGGTTGCACTCCTGCTCCCTCCAATGCATCCGTAATTTCCTTATCCTTATGAACCAGCACTATGAGAGAACCTGGGTGCAACTCCTTGCCCCCAGCATACTCCGGACGAGCGCCATCGCCAAGAAACAAGAAGGTCTGGTCCGAGCGCTGGATGCGGAAACCATCGAAGCCAGCAAGCGTCATGTCAGCCCGCAGTGCTGCCCCTCGCTTCCAAATGCGGTAGGTGTCTGATGGGGCGATGCGGCCGATGAAAGGTATGACGGATGACTCGAAGTGGAAGGAGATCTCCATGTAGAAGTCGCGGATGCGGTTGATAGAGGCTAGGACGCGCGGGAGACGGCGGCACCACTTGGCCCACGCAAGGGGTTGGTAGTGTCGCGCGATGATGGTGGCGATGTCGTCCTCCCGTGTGCAGACGGCCTCCTGGAGCGCCGACCATCCGTCAGCGTTCTGGAGCGACCAGTCAGCGCCAGCGGACATGAGGATGTCGGCCGCGACGGGGTCACGGAGGAGAACGGCGAGGTGGAGCGGGGTCTCCCTCCGGGGCACGTCGCGGCGATCGATGACGGCTGAGACGGTGTCGGCCACAGCCTCACCGGCGATGGACTCCTGTTCGGTGGCCACCTCGCCAGCACGGGGGAGGCGGGGTAGGCCGGCAACCAGCCGGCGGAGCGCGGCGTGGTCCCGTCGCGCCACGGCGAAGTGGGCCGGGCTGTGCGCGTACTTGGACACGTCCTCCATGGCGGAGGCCTGCCAGGAACAGCAACCCGGGTCCTGGAACAGCCCGCCGCGGCGCTCGCGCTAGGTCAAGCGGATCTAGGCCGGGCAAGGGGGCATGGGAACCAGATCTGGCGCGGCGAGCACGGCGTCGGGATCAGCGCACGCCGCGCTCCGTCAGCGGCGGCGAGGCGCGGGACGGGAGAAGGGAGGGGAACCGAGGCTGGGGCACGGCGGGCCGGAGACTGGAGGGGGAAGTGGTCCTGAGAGGGATTCGCACGACGTCTTGGTTTTTGTTCCCTCCCTTCTGCCCTCCGCCTCCGCCTCCGCCTCGTTGTGGATGGCAGAATATGGAGGCAGACGGGAGGGACACGCGCCCGCCTGCGTGCCTAGCTTGCTGCTTGCCGCCTCCGCTCTGCCTGTCAAGTGTCAACACTTCGGGACTGTTGGGAGAGATTCCGAGAAGCAACTTGCCATGGATTTGCAAAATCTCAATGTTTCCCAGCTCAACATATATGCGTAGAGATAAAAATAATTGATATTATTATAATATAATACTAATTATTAGACCAAGAAGTATGATTTTGATTATTAGTTATATGATACGATTGATTATGATTATTATTTAAATAAATTATAATTTAATTTACTCCTAGTTTAGGTATAAACCGTTAGTATGATATCCTAAAGGTACCATAATATAGAGGAAAATCTACAATGTTTAAGGCTTATGAAGGAATAGATTGTCCCATTTTAAACACATTAATACTAGAGATAATATGTTTAGATGGTAGGAATTAAAACACAAGAATTTTGAACAAACTCACATGTGAAAGAGAGAGAGAGTAGAGGGAAAAAGAGAGTATGTATGGGATTTCTCAGAGTAAAAGAAAAAAAATAGGTATGAGCTCATGCTTATTTTTTTGGAATACAGATCTATTCGCTACTAGAAGCTCTTCTAGGAGCTTATTTGGGGTTTTAATTATAAGAAATAACTGATAAAAATCTAAAGAAGTTTGTGTTTCTAACTTTTGGATATTAATTTATTTTTAGATTTAACATCTATTGATTTTTATAATTTGAAAGAAGAATCTAAACTATTCATAGAAGCTTCAAATTTTGAAGTAGTTATAATTATCATAAGTTTTCCAAACATACCTTAAACATGGCCAAAATTGTTGTTGTGTGTGGTTGATTTTGTGTCGCACCCTTCAACTCCGAGCTAAGGTAGGGATGCATGCATGTGTTTTCCTTAATCCGAGCGATCTGGCTTGGTTTGGTGTCACAGTGTGTGTGACAGTGTTACTAAAACCATTGTCACACTTGGTACCAACCAGATTGGAAGATCGATTATCCATATTCGATGGTAGTCAGTTAGTCTGTAGTTGTCGGTCCAATTATCTCTATTATTGATTCGTTTATCACAAATCATCAATGGTGAGAATTGGAAGGTTAGAACAGTAGTCACTTTGGTTAGTGTGATTTAGAGAAACTGTTGGCTCATCATTATCGTGTTATGAATGGAGTGAGTGGTTTAGGACCTATTTAGTACAACTCTAAATTCTGATTCTCCTTATTGTCCATTCTACTCAGCTCACCTCTCTCTCACGAGGACAGTTTTGTATTGTGGGCTAAGTAAATTGTCGTTGGTCAATGTAAGCTGCTATTGATGATATAATTTTCTTTTGCAGACACAATTGATTAGGTAAGTAACTGGTGGAAAATGTATTTGTATGTGCTATGTTACCTAATGAACTAAAATAGCGGAGGTTCAGCACAGTTGTCTAGGTGCTCTTGAGTAACTTAGGACGAAGCTAACGAAAAATATAATAGATATATAAACTAAACATTATAAAGTGTTTTTTAGGTTAGAACGTGAAATTGTTAGACTTAGGGGTGCATATAAAGTGACGGTTCGAGAAAATTTTTCTTGAGTGTTCCTACTATATATTTCAAAATTTGACAAGACCATGAACTCAGAGTACAATATGTTTTTTTTAAATATGACATAAATATAGCAATTGTATCTCATACATTTATAAATATACTAAAATAAACACTTAAATTTTATAAAGTTATAACATAAATAGTTTAAATATAAAAAATCCAACGTAAATAGAAGATTATAATACTAATTACACCTATATGGAAAGGGGCAAACAAAAACTAAATTTTAGCTTGATGGTCCAGTTCAAATCACGTATTTTGATCAATCAAACCCCAAAACCTCCGGCCATGTAAACAGAGCCGCACAGACCTATTTGGCTTGGAAATCTCTATCAACATTCATTCATTCAAAAACACCAGTGCTTGCATTGTATAATACTGAATTAAAGCACTGGTGTTCTTTGACAATTAACCTTAGATGGAAAAAAAGAAGTATCCTTTTAAAATTCCAGAAAAGATACTTGATATTAGAGAAGATATTGCCCTCGCACATATCAATATGACGTACCTTCTTACCAAGTTTTGACCCCAAGTGTTTTTCCTATTCCTAGCGGTGAATAACTAGCAATGTAAATTTCAGAACTAGTACTTGATTCGCATTTAAAGATAAAACCCTCATCTTGCATTTGTTCATTCATTGCAGGAACTATGTTTTAGTTTTGTGGAATGTTTTTGTTATGTGTGTATGAAATCTACGGCAGTTGAAATTGAAGATGTTTCAACGAATAACAATACGGCCAAATTAAACCTGTTTAATTATTACTTCTAGATACAACATCTTAACTATAAAAAAACTAAAAAGCTAGGTCAAAAGACAAATCAGTGCTCATTTTCTCGTATCGACGAAAGAAAGCTCAGGTGGCACCGCGGCGGGCGGCAGCCGCGCAAGGTCACCAGGCACCAGGAGCTAGGGCAGAGGTCAACAGGGAGCAAACGCAGTCAACTGGGTGTGTGGGCAGAGCCGTGGAGGTGTTGGGCACCGGGAACTAGGCGGCCGGTGAGGGTGCAGAGGCGGCCAAGAGGGGCGGAGGTGGCTAGTGGGGCGTGAGGCGTGTCGGGTGAGGTAGAGGCAGAGCAAAATTCTAGTTCTCGCTTCATGATCTAGGGTCCGTTTGGTTTGTTGGCGAGGATGTATTCTGAATTTCTGGATGAGATAATATATATCAGGTATTTGGTTGGATGGATGAGATGAGACACTTTTTTGTTTGGTTAGGTGTATATAACTTGGATAAGATAAGCCTAAATTTAGTGGAACCTATTTGTCAAATATATTTTTTAACAAAAATATAATCATATGAGATCTTATTTTATAGATTAAATTGTAATGAATACAATGATGTAATTAGATCATAAATTAGATAAATGATTTGGAAGAAAAAATTATTTGAATATTTATAAACCAAAAATTTAATGTATCCTAACCAATCAGGAGATGACACATTATCTCATCCAATACTGGATGGACTCGTCTAGAAAAATTTCTTGAATCCCTCCATCTAGCATATTGAAGGAATATTCTTCTCGGTGGTCATCCCATCCACCTTCGCCCTCCAACCAAAAAGCTAACTGGATGGGATGGCTCTATCCCATCCAGGGATATCCATCGAACCAAACGGATCCCTAGTGGACTAAGAAGTAAAGTTTGAGTAGACTGGTTTGCATTGGAAGTTTTTTTTTATGAAAATATAGGGTAGTCTGTGCCTAGCTAGACTAACCTATAGAACCGACCCTACGTGCATATAGTTGATACAAGAAAATGAACACTGATTTATCTTTTGGAGGAGGTGCCAAGATACCCCTAACCATAACAGCTCTACCACTGCTTTGCTACTGGACATAGTCTATGATTCTGATGATAAACAATTACGTAGAAAACAATACCCAACGGCATTTCCTTTAGGCCCTGTTTAGATCCTAGGTATTGGAAGAATTGGAATCCATTTCAGATTCTATAAAATATTGAATTGTGTAGAATTTAATTGAAATCCAATATTTCTGTTTGGGTATTCCATAGAATTAAAATCTGAGAACTAATTCCAAAACTTGTTTGGATGATCAAACCATGAAATCAATTCCATTATTATAGAAAAACATTAGCTACAAATAAGGTTCCATAACATGTTTACATAATCAAAAACTTCTCCATATAACATCAAGATCATCAATTTTATTTGTGTTAGAACAAAACTCCTCACAGAACTAGAACAACGATATAAGATAACACGATAAGTTTCTGAAATAAGTCCACAAACTAATTAAACACATCCACAAGCTAATTAAACATATTAACAATTTTACTTGTTAATATGTTTTAACAGCCACTTCTTCCTAAGTCCCATGAGAAGTGCTAGTAGTGTATTAAACTTGCGATCATCTAAAATTAGGAAATCATATGCATCTAGAAAAGCATCGTCATCTCCATCTAAGTCAAGTATAGCCTTCAAAGCAGCAACAACTTCTTCCGGTGGCATAACTTCTAAGACAAATATAGAATTGTTGGGGGAAATTACTTTACCCTAACAGGACTCCAATAATAGCGGTTGCAAAACCCCCTTCGAAGGAGCAGATCGACGCTACGTTAAGAGTTATGTCGAAGCCCCCTTCGGCCTACGAGGTGCGGAGCCTCCTAGACCGCCTGACGGTGGCCTCGAAACCACGGTATTCTTGTCCCCTCCGACAAGACATGCTTTCGGTTCCGTTCACACGGAGGGTTACTAAACTATCCATATATAAATTCATTGTTCACCCTGTAATAGTCGGTTAGGTATAGGGGGTACTTCGTATTACCCTATAGTAACTGTGCCTATAAATACCCTTCTCTTTGCGGGGTAAAAGAGATCGAACATTGAGAGTA
Source organism: Zizania latifolia (assembly GCA_000418225.1). Lineage (NCBI taxonomy): Eukaryota > Viridiplantae > Streptophyta > Magnoliopsida > Poales > Poaceae > Zizania > Zizania latifolia. Next base: position 511,836 of record KE372644.1, on the reverse strand, counting down.
GTAATCAATATAACTCTTGCTCTAAGGTTATTATCTATTCAGAGGCCTAGAGCACTATTCGAACCCTAGTAAGCACTTCGAACCCTTCGAGGTTCTTAAACATTTAAACCTGTTGCGTAGTTTTGAATTACGCTAACAGTTGGCGCCGTCCGTGGGGAGCCTAGTTCAACACTAGCCTCTCTACTACTGACCTTCAGACCATGCCTCCGAAGAAAAGCAAGAATGTAGCCCCTACTCGGAGATCCCCCTGAGTAGCATAGGTCTCGATGCACCAGGAAGCCTCGCCTCTCGAGTCCAGTGCGCTAGACCTGCCAGATGTAGAAGCACCCCCAGTGGTAGCTTCGGGCTCAAGGCCTGCGGGGCTCACCGCTGGTCTTCGCGACGCAACTATCCCCCCGAATGTTACAGAGCAGGCCGCTGGCCCTCCAGCGGAGGGCACCCTTCCTAGGGCCGAGAAACACACCTCGATCCCCCCTTCGGCTAACAACCTCGTCCCCGAAGCCCCAGCTACCGTGCCAGTCACATCTGACCCGCTAGGGGTAGCGGGACCTCAAAACACGAGGCCTCCGCCCCCAAGGGTGCTACGGACCGACTATATTCGATCCTAGGACCCAGAACCAGACTCTGGAGAAAGCAGAGCCCTTGGAGATGATGAGCAGGCCTCCGAGCTGGCCTCGCTCAGAGCTGAAGTCATGAGGTGGCGGCAAAATGTGGCTAGCCAGGTCCGCACTGTCGAAGACCCTCTGAGGGCGCCGATCATCGTCACCGTGAGTGATCATGGCGATCAGGAGCCCCAGGAGCGGAGGCAGAACGTCTCCTTTAACGAAGGGTTGTAGGACCGAATCTAGCGACCAGAGGGGGGGGTGAATGGGCGCAAAACAGAAGATTAGGGGAAAACAAAATTCTGGACAGAAGGTCCAAATCGGAAGTTCCGATTTGGAGCCGGAAGTTCCGATGTACCGGAAGTTCCGGTCGGAGCCGGAAGTTCCGACTAATCCAGAACACCAGACA
>KE372644.1:495342-509545 GCA_000418225.1 Zizania latifolia | reverse complement strand
TGCACCCGGATTGGACTGGCACGCCCTCGCGACCCCTCTGTCCGACCAGCGTCCATCCGTGTACCTGAGTCGCACGCGAACTCCATCACGGTCAAGTCTCCTCATCCTCTTCATTCCCCGTTGACAATCACTCATCATCCCCATGGTACACACCATGGCTCCTCAAGGGTCACCGCTTCATCTAGATTTGCAGATGGTCCGCTTCCACTCGAAGTTCTGAGCGGTGAAGTTACCTAAGTACTCCGGGGACTCGGATCCTGACGAATTCGTCCGCTCGTACGCGCTCGCTATTGAGTCTAGCGGAGGCGAGAGGGACACCATGGCGAAGTGCTTCCCTTTGGCCCTCGAAGGGATAGCCCTTCGGTGGTTCTGGTCCTTGAGATTTGGTTCTGTAAGGTCATGGGAGCACCTTCACAAGAAATTCACTAATAATTTTCAAGGGACCTTCGTGGCGCCCATGTCAACCGGAAGCCTATTCCAACTGAAGCAGCAACCCAGAGAGACGCTGCGGCAATATTTGCAATGTTTTGCCTTTACGAAGTCCCAGATAAAGGCCTCTCCACGTCATCCGTGCTTGACGCTACTCATGAAGGGGTAACCAATTCAGGCCTCCTGCACAAGCTTCATAGGAAGCCTATATCCTCGATGGCACAGCTCATGACGTACTTCGAAGAGTATGCTCGCTCCGAAGAAGGCCAGCTCCGAAGAACTACCACTGTCGCCCAAGTTCAAACCCCTAAAGTCTAGGCCTCGAGGCCACCGAAGCCATCATTTGCAGAGCATCAGCCTTCAGAATCAGGACAAAGCCAGAAGCATTTCCGCAACAAAGTGCTATATATTATCGGGCCAAGGGCCCCGAAGTTCTAGCAAGGTCAAGGAAGAGGACGAGGGCTCGGAGCGAGGCCATCCACGGGACCTTTCACCCCGAGGCAGTCCTTCTTCTGCAATATCCATGGCGAAAACCAGAGCCATAACACCGACACTTACAAGACTATACTGGCCTTGCGAGGGGAGTACCTAGAGCGAACTAATGGTCGAGGGACGACGGATCGGGCACCCGAAACTGCACGTCCCGAGCACGTCCAGGCCGTAGGTCTGGCCAAAGCCGGCGAAGCCCCCCCTCGAATCCTAGTGGCAAATTTGATGCCACCTCTGAAGGTTGAAGAAGGCTCTGGCCCTTAGAAAAGGGTAGTATTGCCCATTTCGGGTGGCGGAGCCTTGGGTAACTTGTCCAAGCGACAACGGCGAGATTATGTTCACGAGATAGGGCACATAGGGACCTTAGCATCAGCCTCTATGATGTCAGAATGGGTTCATGTGCCCATCTCCTTTTTAGCCGAAGATGCTATTGGGATCAAGTTCCCACATGCGGACCCCCTCGTCATCTCTGCCGACATTGTAGGCACCGAAGTGTGCCGAGTACTCACTGACGAGGGGAGTTCGGCGGATATTATCTTCGCGTATGCCTTTGACCAGCTGTGTATTCCTCGCAAGCATCTCCTCCCAGCTGCGAGACTCCTGTAAGGCTTCACAGGCCTCCCCTCGAGGCAATAGGCTAGATCGGCCTCGAAGTTACCTTCGGCGAAGGCAACCTTTCACGCTCGGAAGAAGTCATCTTCGACGTTGTCGATGCCCCGTACGCCTATAACGCCATCTTCGAAAGGGGGACACTGAATCAATTCGGAGCCATAGCGCACCACAACTACCTCTGCATGAAGTTGCCCACACAGGGAGGAGTGCTCACGGTGCTAGGCGACCAAAGTGTGGCGCAAAGGGTGGAGTATGGCCATGCTGCCCCCTTCGAGCCTCGCCAAGTGCATAACATGCAGCCCTAGGACAAAGCCCACGGCTCCGGTAAAGGGCCCGCATTCAAGCCTCATCCTGACGGAGAAGTAATAACCAAGGTTCTCATCGAAGGGGGCCTCGAGTACCCTATCTAGTTTGGAGGAGGACTGACCCCGGAGTTATGGCTTCGCTGGAAGAGGCGATCCAGAGCAACCTTGACATCTTCGCATGGTTAGACGAAGATATTCCTAGGGTTGACTGAAGCATCATCGAGCACTCCTTATTGGTAAATCCCAGGGCGAGGCCAGTGCACCAGGGGCTGTGGAAGCTGTCAGCCGAGCGCGCGAACCTGGCGAAGATCGAGGTGGACAAGCTACTCCGAGCGGGGGTTATATGGGAAGTCAGCCATACAGAGTGGCTGTCGAACCCCGTTTTTGTAAAGAAAAAGAACACGAAAAAGTGGCATATATGTATTGACTTCACTTCATTGAATAAAGTATTCCCCGTGACCCCTATCCTATGCCTCGTATTGATCAGCTCGTCGACGCCACTGCGGGCTCCGAGCTATTGAGTTTTCTCGATGCTTACTCTGGCTACCATTAAGTTTGGTTAAAGCGCGAAGACGAAGACAAAACTAGCTTCGTTACTCCTTCGGGGGTCTACTGCTATGTACGAATACCCTTTGGTTTAAGAAATACCAGGGCTACTTTTTCTAGGCTAATTGCTAAGGCCCTCGGGCATCAGATGGGCCAAAATGTCAAGGTCTACATGGACGATATTGTAATAAAAAGTGCTAAAAAGCACGAGAATAGCATAGACCTAACGGAGACCTTTGAGAGCCTCCGTTCGGTAGGGGTCCACTTGAACCCCGAAAAATGTATCTTTGGGGCTTGTGCCGATAAGTTGCTAGGGTACCTAGTTTTGAGTCGAGGCATCAGAGCCAGTCCCACCCAGATCAGCGCACTACAGCATATGACTCCGCCCAAAAATTTAAAACAAGTTCAAAAACTCACAGGTCGCCTCGTAGCTCTTAGTCGCTTCCTCGCGCGCTTCGTTGTATGAAGCTTGCTGATTTTCAAGGCGTTAAGAGGATCAGATGACTTCGCATGGATGTCGGAGTGCCAGCAGAGTTTCGACGACATCAAGAAATACCTCGCTAATTTGGCGACCCTCACGACTCCGCTTCCAGGAGAAACATTGTTGCTATATCTCATAGCTACAACCTCCACCGTCAGCGCGGTCCTTATTCATGAAGCAGACTTCAAAGAGAAGTTGGCTCAGAGACCAATTTATTTTGTCTCCAAAGCCCTCTCCAGAGCCAAAATAAGGTACACCGAGCTCAAAAAAATAGCATACTCCCTTATTATGGCTTCGAGGAAGTTAAGGCACTATTTCCTTGTACACAATATTATTGTGCCAATGTCCTACCAGCTCGGAGACATGCTCCAAAACATGGACTCTACTGGAAGGATTGGCAAGTGGGCGGTCGAGCTAGCACCCTTCGGAATAGATTTTACTGCGTGGACAGCAACTAAATCACAAGTAATTGCGGACTTCGTTGCGGAGTGGACCCCCTGCAATCTGGTCCCCCGAAGCTCCTAGCGAAGGTATTTAGACTATCTATTCCGACGGAGGCTATCAGGCCTCCGGTGCGGGCCCAGGAGTTGTAATAATTTCACCCTCCGGCCAGAATGCTTTGTATTCTGCTAGATTAAATTTCAAGGCTACAAATAACGTGGCTGAGTACGAAGGCATCCTGTTAGGCCTCTGAAAAGCACGAGCTTTAGGCGCTGCTAGAGTACTTGTAAAATCTGACTCCCAAATTGTCGCTGGGCATGTAGATAAAAGCTTTCAAACTTGGCATCCGGACCTCGCTCAGTATCTGTCTGAAGTGCGCAAAGTGGAGCTCGTGTTCAAGGGAATTTCTATCAGAAGTATCCCGAGGGGTGAAAATCAGTAGGCAGACGCCCTCGCTAAAGCAGCTGCCGGAGGCCAAGAACTCCCAGCCAGAGCATTCTATGAAGAACTTTATAACCCGTCTAACCAAAGCCAGCTTCGCCCGAAGTACTCTGCGTGCAAGACGAAGACTGACTTTGGGCTCCATTCTGGACCCTAAAAATTTCGGTGCGATCCGCTCCACCATTACCGCTGCAAAGCGCCTTCAGGCCTAGAGCGGTAAAAACAAATAAATGGATTCCAAGTCAATACTCGAAGTATCCACATAGGTCTAAAGCGACCTAGCATTCGAAGCCTACTGGCTGAGCACAAACTCTTTGCATACATAAACGCGCACTGACGTAACTAATATTGTGCTCACCGGCTTTCCATCGAGCCTCACAGACGCTACGAGCAAGGGGGGCCAGCACCTATGCATCAGATCGGAATGTGCTTCGGCATAGCCCTTTACGATAAATTCAAACGAAGTACAAATTACAAATACGAAGTCTAGATAGCAATGAATCCGCATGAAGTACAAATTACAAATGCGAAGTACGAATATGAAGTCTAGAAAAGAATGAATTTCATTCACACGAAGTCATAAGTACAAATGCGAAGTGCATCAAGACACTTCGATTATAAACATTACGAAAAAGCACTATCAAAACCCAACAACCAGCGGGCACGCGTCGCTGAGAAGGTGGACCCTCATTTCTTATTGCTCTTTCTAAGACAAGGGCCCCCTCGGCTCGAGGAGCCTCCGCCGCCACGGGAGCATCCTTGCTTCGTAGCTCGGAAGGCCCTTCGCTCTTCCTGGAGGTCGGCCCAAGATCGAGTCGCAGGTGGCTCTGAGTCGAAGATCGAAAAGTCTAGCACTTCGTCGTCGCTCGCTTATGGCACGTTCAGAGGCTGGACCCCTCTGGCTTTAGGAATGGCTTCATCAAAATCGCCTAAGTCGGGAGAAGAAGATGTTGGGTTATGGGGAGGCTACGCAGCGTTTAATTTCAAAAATTTATCCCGTTAGCTCAGGAACCATACGTGTAATGGGATCATAGATCGTTACCTCAAGCCTCGAGATACGCTCGGGCAGCGGAAGTAGAATCAATGAAACGCGTCCTCGAGCTGCCCCTCCTGGCTCCATTCGTTCGTCGATGATCCAGCGATGAAGACGACACAATCCTACAATCCGGCGAACTCCATGGAAGAAAGAAGAGCACCACTATTAGAGTAGTGCCTCTACGGTATCCACACGTCCGGGGACAGGATCACCTCACGCTAGCGTGCTAGCACCACTCGCGAGATCAGGGAGATCGATCATAACCCTTGCAATCGAAGAGAGGAGAGAGATGGCGGCTAGGGTTAGGAACTAAGAGCAATAGCAGCCTTTTCGTGCTAGCCCCTCCTCTCTTTATATAGTGCCCTGTCACGGGTCTTTAATCTGTATTAAAGCCCAACAGATCTAATCTGTTCGCCTGGACCGGAATTTCTGGTTCTAACTGAAACTTCCAAAAATAACCTTCTGTATCGAATTTATTTTGACCCGGAACTTCCGGTCTAACCGGAACTTCCGGTTCGTCCAGGCAGGCCCGGAGCTTCCAGTCCAACCGGAACTTTCGGCTCTTCTAGAAAACCAAAACTGGGGCTGGCCCGGAACTTCCGGTCTGACCGAAACTTTAGGATGCTCCAAAACCCAGAACTTCTGGCCCTAGGCCAGAACTTCCGGTTCCCCCAGAATTCTCTTGGGCATATTTCCATCAATCTTCCACTTGCATAAGAGCCAATTCTTGCAAGCTTTAAAATCCAATCCCCTTAAGCGTGCGACCCGATAGGTTCATATGCAAACGGCCGCTATCCGGAAAACCTTTCTGAATCACCGATCAATAGCGGTACCTAGCAGCACATATTGACCCCCGAAAGCATATAAAGTCAAAATCATACTATCTGAACCTTGATATACTCACGCACCAATCCCTTTACTACACGACATTAGTCAAGCTCAAGGCGAGATTCGTGCCACCCTTGTTGATAGCTCGACACTTCACTCGATCAAGTAGTTGATTTAATCATGATCAACTCTTTGATCATAGTGGTATGGTCATGCACTTTTCAATCCGACTACCTCGAGTGGTCTAGAGACGTCTCTCTCGTTATTTAGGAGGGGTAAATTCTATCTTGACCGCTCACATCCCACGACATATTTCGTGACACACCTGAAAGCAACCTTTATAACTACCCTGTTACGGAATAGCATTTGGAAGCCCCTAAGTGTGCTACTACACATTCTTGAATCAATGACGATCTCAGGTCTACGGATTCTGCAGGTACACCATTTGAGATGACAACTGATGGCACATTACAATAACAATCTCAGCAGTATCTCAAGGTGGGTCTATCCAACTCTATGTTCACTAACATGAGTCCACATCACTGATTTGACATCTCTATGTCTATGATCTGTAAAACATGATCATCAATCAGACAGATGTGCTAATCTATAAATCATCAATGCCCCACATGACGATCTCAGATCAGGGATCATTTAGAATAACATCGTAACACAAAGAGTTTCACAAATAAGTCACGCACTTGTTGATCAATGTAAAAGATATTTATTTAAGAAACAAGATAACCAATTATCCAAATGTACACTAGCATAAACAAGACACTTTCTCTCACATACACTAGACTCACTCACGCAAGTATCTAATACCCATAGAGCTCAAGTGCGCCTTATGCCTAGGCTGTGAGAGAGGCTTTGTCAACGGATCTACTATGTTCAAATCCGTGTGCACCTTGCATATCTTCACATCACCTCTGTCTATAATCTCACGGATCAGGTGATAGCGCCGTAGTATGTGCTTGAACTTCTGGTGCGACCTAGGCTCCTTGGCTTGCGCAATGGCACCACTATTATCACAATAGAGGTCCACTGGACTGGACGCACTAGGGACAACACCCAGCTCAGAAACAAACTTTCTGATCCAAACTACCTCCTTCGTAGCTTTCGAAGCTGCAATATACTCGGCCTCTGTCGTTGAATTTGCAACCGTTTCTTGCTTGGAACTCTTTCAACTCACTGCGCTTCTATTTTGGCAGAACACAAATCCAGACTGCGATCGCGAATCGTCCTTGTCAGTTTGGAAGCTAGCATCGGTGTAACCATTTACAACGAGCTCCTCCTCACCTCCATAGACCAGGAACATATCCTCAGTTCTTCTCAAGTACTTAACGATACTCTTTACTACCGCCCAGTGACTTTCACCTGGGATTGACTGATATTTGCTCGTAACACTTAGAGCATAAGAAATATCTAGGCGTGTACAAAGCATGGTATACATGATGGATCCGATTGCGGAGGCATACGGGATCGCACTCATCTTCTCCAGCTCATCAGGTGTCGAAGGACACTGACTCTTGCTGAGAGAAATACCATGTGACATTGGCAGAAAACCTTTGTTAGAATTCTGCATATTGAACCGTTTCAATACTTGTCAATGTACATGCTTTGGCTTAATCCAATTAGTCTTCTTGACCTATCTCTATAGATCTTTATGCCCAAAATGTATGCTGCCTCTCCAAGATCTTTCATCGAGAAACTTTTTCTCAACGAAGACATGGCAGCATCTAGCATAGGAATATCATTTCCAATCAACAGTATGCCATCTACATATAAGACCAGAAATACAAGTGAGGTCCCACTAGCCTTTTTGTAAACACAAGGCTCTTCTTCCTTCTTGATGAAGCCAAACCCTTTGACTACCTCATCAAAATGAATGTTTCAACTCCGAGAAGCCTGCTTCAGTTCATAAATGGACCTTTGCAGCTTGCAAACTTTTCCAGCATTCTCTGGATCATCAAGACCTTCAGACTGTGTCATGTACACATCCTCACTTAGGTTTCCATTAAGGAAAGCCGTCTTGACATTCATTTGCCATATCTCATAGTCATAAAATACGGCAATTGCTAGGATAAATCCGAATAGACTTTAGCATAGCGATGGGAGAAAATGTTTCATCATAATCAACACCTTGAATCTGCCTAAAACCTTTGCCACCAATCGTGCCTTATAGATGTGAACATTTCCATCAACGTCTATCTTTTTTCTTAAAAATCCATTTACACTCGATTGTTTTTACACCGTTAGGTGGATTGACCAAGTTCCAAACTTGATTCTGTCGCATATATTCTAACTCGGATCTTATGGCTCCAAGCCATTTCTTAGAGTCTGGTCCTATCACCGCTTCTGAATAGGTCTTAGGTTTATCATTGTCCAACAATAATATGTTGTGTTGCCCAGTGGTTAAAAACGCAAACCGCTCGGGCGCACGACTCAACCTCTTCGACCGACGTGGGGCTGGTGTCTCGACAATAGGCTCTACAACATCTTGCATTTCGAGTTGAGGTTTAGTAGGAGCTGAAACATTTTTTTGGTGGTTCTCGAACCTCTTCGAGTCGCACCGTGCTCCTACTAACCCCTTTCGAGAGAAACTTTTTCTAAAGAAAAACACCATTCCGGGCGACAAACACTTTGCCCTCTTCCCGGTTATAGAAGTAATATCCTTTGGTTTCCCTAGGATATCCCACAAAAAACATTTATCAGATTTGGGAGTGAGCTTATCAGACGTCAAACGCTTTACATAGGCCTCACAACCCTAGATCTTTAGAAAAGACAGTCCGAGACGCTTCCCAGTCCATATCTCATATGGTGTCCTCTCTACAGATTTAGATGGAACTCTGTTTAGTGTGAAAGCAGCAGTTTCTGAAGCGAATCCCCAGAAAGACAATGGAAGATCAGTTTGACTCATCATCGACTGGACCATGTCCAACAAAGTTCGGTTCCTCCGTTCGGACACCCCATTCCATTGGGGCATGCCAGGTAGAGTCAGCTGTGGAACAATTCCGCACTGCTTTAGATGATCAATAAACTCATGGCTCAAATATTCACCTCTACGATTCGATCGTAGAAATTTAATTTTCTTGCCTATATGATTTTGTACCTCATTCTAGAACTCCTTGAACTTTTCAAAGGATTCTGACTTCTGCCTCATTAAGTAGATGTAACCAAATCTACTAAAGTCGTCGGTAAAAGTGATGAAGTACTGGAATCCACCTCTGGCTATAGAACTCATTGGTCCACATACATCAGTATGTACAATGGCTAATAATTCATTTGCCCTCTCACTTTGACCAGTGAAAGGCGCCTTAGTATCTTGCCAAATAAACAAGACTCACTTGTGTCAAACGATTCAAAATCAAATAACTCCATAAGCCCATCTTTATGGAGCTTCTGTATGCGCTTCTCATTTATATGATCCAAACGACAATGCCATACATAGGTAGGATTCAAATCATTGAGTCAAGGTTTTTTCGTATTAATGTTATACACATGTGTATCCTCAAGATTCAGAATATATAAGCCATTCAATAATGGACAAACACCATAGAGCATACCATTCAAAAATATCGAACAACACTTGTTCTTTATTACGAATTCAAAACCGTCTTCCTCTAAACATGACGAAGAGATAATGTTTGTACCCAAGGCGTGAATAAAATAATAATTATTTAACTCCAAAACTAATCTTGAGGTAGCGACAAAGAGTAGACGCCGATGGCCAACGCAGCAACTTTTGCACCATTGCCGACGCGAACATCTAATTCGCCTCTTGCGCACTTCCTAGTCCTTTTTAGCCCCTGTAACGATTTGTAAGTATGAATCATTGATCCAGTATCAAATACCCATGAATCACTTGGACGAGTAGCAAGATAAAATTTAATAACATTTATACCTGAAGCGGAAGTCATACTTTCCTTCTTTTTCTTTTGTTCTTCCAAGTAGAACTTGAAATTCCTCCGCAATGGCCAGGCTTATGGCAGTGGTGGCAAGTGTCAGAGTTAGCAAGTTTCGACTTAAACTTTCCAGCCGAATTAGACTTAGAGCTAGAGATCGCATCTAGAGCTTTAGGCTTTCCCTTACGCTTTCTCTTCTTACTTTCCTTTTGAACCATCATCACATGACTAGGATTTTTTAAGGCTTTTCTCGGCTGTCTTGAGCATCCCATGCAATTCAGCTAAAGTTTTCTTCATGCCATTCATATGAAAATTCATGATAAATGGCTCGAAGCTCGCAGGGAGCGACTGAAGAATCACATATGTGGCCAATTCGTTATCAAGTTTAGATCCGAGTTTTTCTAGGTTCTCAACGTAACCAATCATCTTGATCACATGAGGACTCACTGGACTGTCTTCTGCCAACCTGCACACAAACAAGGACTTTAAGACATTATACCTCTTAGTCTGTGCTTGGTTCTCAAATATGCCCTTTAGCCCCACGATCATATGTGACATAGGTAAGCAACACTTGCTAATCACATCATATGTGACTCTTGTTCGTTAGGGTAGCATCCAATGCTCGACTCCTAACTCCATGCCCCAAAGCCCAAAACCGTTTTGATAGCTTTGTTAAACAAACCAATACTATGCATGTGGTTGTCCGACATCCACCCTAACTGGTCAAGATAAAAGACGGCACCCTGCTTTGGCAGACCCACCATCGATGATCGAGAGCCTTGGTAGGTGCAGCTATTGGAAAGAGCATCAATACTTAATTTTCTGAATGAAACTATTCTAACATAGTAACGATGCCTACCGCACACAGAACATGAAAGAATAGTATGACGGAAATATAAGTAAACATCACAGGCAATTATATTAACTGTGACATAGTATGGTCCTCTCGCATGGTGATCTCCATCTCCATAGTTCCTGTCCGTCGGGTCATCACGCTTTAGGCCTCCATAAACTTGTATCAGCCTATTACATCTAATAGCACTATACTAATTATATGAGCAGAAGCATCACATGTCGACGCGCATGTCATACAATATTTGAACAGCCTTGGACTGTAATCAACTATGACACGTAGGCCATGTTATTACAAGCGAGTATCATATACTTTGCAAGGCCATACCAGTCACAACATTCCATGCAAAAACGAGTTAGGAGGAATCTAGACGTGACTGCACTGGACCCAGAAGTTCTAGCCAGAAGGCCCAGAACTTCCGGTCGAAGGGCCCGTAACTTCTGACTCAGGGCCGAAACTTCTGAAATCAACCTTCCGACTCAAATTTATTTTGGCCCGGAACTTCCGGGTCACACCTGGGACTTTCGAAAATAACCTTCTGTATGGAATTTATTTCTGTCTGGAACTTCTGGACCAACCGGAACTTTTGGACCTGGAACTTTCGGTCCAACCGAAACTTTCAAAAATAATATTCTATATCGAAAATTATTTCGGCTCGGAACTTCCGGTCCAACCGGAACTTCCGAAAATCCGACGATAAAAATAATAGATCCAATCTATTTCCATCACATATCACCATATGTGATCGATCCAGATCGAACACTACGCACATAGGTTATGATACCACTGTTGGGTTATGGGGATGCTACGCTGGCGCTTAATTTCAAAAATTTACCCCGTTAGCCCAGGAACGATGCGTGTAATGGGATCATGGATCGTTACCTCAAGCCACGAGCCACGCTCAGGCAGCGGAAGTAGAGTCGATGAAGCGCGTCCTCGAGCTGCCCCTCCTGGCTCCGTTCGTTCATCGGTGATCCAGCGATGAAGACGACGCGATCCTAAGATCCGACGAACTCCATGGAAGGAAGATGAGCACCACTATTGGAGTAGTGCCTCTACGGTATCCACACGTTCGGAGATAGGATCACCTCACGCCGGCGTGCTAGCACCACTCGCGAGATCGGGGAGATCGATCACAACCCTTGCAATCGAGGAGAGAAGAGAGGTGGCGGCTAGGGTTAGGAACCAAGAGCAACAGCAGCCTTTTCGTGCTAGCCCCTCCTCTCTTTATATAGTGCCCTGTTATGGGCCTTTAATATGTATTTAAGCTCAACAGATCTAATCTGTTTGCCAGGACCGGAATTTCTGGTTCTAACCGAAACTTTCGACAATAACCTTCTGTATCGAATTTATTTCGACCCAGAACTTCCAGTCTAACCAGAACTTCTGGTTCGTCCAGGCAGGCCCGGAACTTCCGGTCCAACCGAAACTTCTGGCTCTTCCAAAAAACTGAAATTGGGGCTGGTCTGGATCTGCCGGTCTGACCAGAACTTCTGGATGCTCCAGAACCTAGAACTTCCGGCCCTAGGCCAGAACTTCCAGTTCCCCTAGAATTCTCTTGGGCATATTTCCATCAAAAGATGAGCTGCGTGATGGAATTATGCCCAAGAAAATTCTGGGGGAACCGAAAGTTCCGGCTGTAGCCGAAAGTTCTGGGTTCTGGAGCATCCGGAAGTTCCGGTAGGACCAGAAGTTCCGGGTCAGTCCCAGTGTTCGGTTTTCTGGATGAACCGGAAGTTCTGGGTTCTAGACGAACCAGAAGTTCCGGTTGGACCGGAAGTTACGGATTAAGAATTAATTCGATACAGAAGGTCTATTTTGGAAGTTCTGGATGGGATTCGGAAGTTCCGGCTATAACCGAAAATTCTGAACCACGCGAACAGATTAGATCTGTTGGGCTTTAATGCAGATTAAAGGCCCACGTTGGTGCACACTATATAAAGAGGGGTGGGGCTAGACGTGGCGGCTGCTGTTCATTGTTACTTCACCCTAACCCTAGCCGCCACCTCTCCCCTCTCCACGATCACAAGTGTTGTGATTGATCTTCTAGATCTCGCGAGCGGTGCTAGCACGCCGGTGCGAGGTGATCCCGTTCCTGTATGTGTGGATATCGTAGAGGCACCGTTGCTGCATCGGTGTTCATCTTCTTCCTGCGGAGTTTGCCGGATCGTCGGATCGCGTCGTCTTCATCGCCGGATCGCCGACGAATGAACGAAGCCGGGAGAAGAGTTGCTTGAGATCGCGCTACTCCAACTCTACTTCAGCTGCTCGAGCGTGTCTCGTGGTTCAAGGTAACGATCCATGATCCCATTACACGCATGGTTCTTGGGCTAACGGGGTAAATTTTTTAAAATTAAGCGCTAGCGTAGCCTCCCCATAACCCAACAGTGGTATCAGAGCCTACGTGCATAGTATTTGATCTGGATCGATCACATATGGTGATATTTGATAGAAATAGATTGGATCTATTGTTTTTGTCATCGGATTTCCTGAAGTTCCTGTTGGACCGGAAGTTCCGAGCCAAAATAATTTTCGATACAGAATGTTATTTTTGGAAGTTCCGGGTATGACTCGGAAGTTCCGGGTCCGGAAGTTTCGGTTGGACCGGAAGTTCCGGACAGAAATAAATTCTGTACAGAAGGTTATTTTTGGAAGTTCCGGGTGTAGCCGAAAGTTCCGGGCTAAAAATAAATTCAAGTCAGAAGGTTGATTTCGGAAGTTCCGGCCCTGAGTCAAAAGTTCTGGTCCCTTCGACCGGAAGTTTCGGCTGAGCCAGAAGTTCCGGGTCTGTTTTTAGTTGCGCATAGTCTCCGTCTAACTTGTTTTTGTAGAGAATGTTGTGACTGGTATGGCCTTGCAAAGTATTTGATACGAGCTTGTAATAACATGGCCTGCGTGTCATGGTTGATTGCAGCCCAAGGCTGTTCAAATGTTGTACGACCTGTGCGTCGACATGGGATGCTTCAGCTCATGTAATTAGTATAGCGCTATTAGTTGTAATAGGCTGATACAGGTTCATAGAGGCCTGAAGTGGTATGACTCGACGGATAGGAACCATGGAGATGGAGATCACCATGTGAAGGGGCCGTACTCAGTCACAATCAATATGATTGCCTGCGATGTTTACTTAAGTTCCTGTCATACTATTCTTTCATGTTGCGTGTACGGTAGGTATCGTTACCCTGATAGAATAGTTTCCCTCAGAAAATTAAGTATTGATGCTCTTTCCAATAACTGCACCTACTAAGGTTGTGATCACTGTATGGTGGGTCTGCCAAAGCAGGGTGCCATCTTTTATCTCAATCAGTTAGGGTGGTGTCGGACACAACATGCATAGTATTGGTTGACTTAACAAAGCTATCAAAACGGTTTTGGGCTTTGGGGCATGGAGTTGAGTGTCGGACATTGGACGTCGCCTCAACGAACAAGAGTCACATATGATGTGATTAGCAAGGTGTTGCTTACCTATGTCACTAATCTACTAGCAGTGATGCCAAAGCTCACTAGGAGTTAGTCGACTATGGATCTTGTCCCACAATATATCGTTAGAGGGAAAGCGATCTTTTTCATATTGTGGTATATCTTTTATTTGATAGAAGATCAACATAGTATAGTGCTAAACCTTGTATTTTGTTGTAGATCATAGCACCTACTGCGAAGAACACTTTAGTTTTTAACCTGCGACCCATTCTTGAAAGAGAAAAATTGTCTAGAACAAATTTTATAGACTGGTACAGGAATCTGAGAATTGTTCTCAAACAAGAAAACAAGGATTACATTCTAGAGAAACCCCATCCTGATGAACCGAAGGATGATACCCCACTGGTTGAGAGGCAG
>KE372644.1:448591-460166 GCA_000418225.1 Zizania latifolia | reverse complement strand
AGGATCTATGTTTTTAAGTTGACCTTTTAACAATGATTTACTTGCTTACACTGACTCTTTCAATGCATCCTTATGACTAAACATACATAAACATCTAATGATCTGTAACTCAGTAACTGCATAAACAAATTGCATGATAAAGTTCCGTTATCAGTTATCACAGTCACACCGTCATTCCCATATGAATTGCATCAGATAACACACTAAACCATAGGTTAACATATTTTACTTTACCTACTCCCATTTATTTCTGCAACTTATGCCGTGATCTGTGAAAACAGAAGTTAATAATCATTTCGTTTACATGCAATGTTTAGTCCATAACATTGTCACTGTTCCACCGACTGAAAAGATTAACCAAGGGAATACAGCTTTGAAACGAGTGGTTGAATCTATTGCTAATGGTGATTCCCATGTTCCATTCCGAGACAGCAAGTAAGCAAGTTTACAATGCTATTACAGGTACTAAACTCTGAAAATTCACATTTCTTGTTACAGCTTTGTACTCCTTTTGTTTTCATTCATCTTTTTTATATGTAAATAAACAAGACTTCTAATTTAACGCTTGTTGGTGAACAAGAAAACACTCATCAACATATTATACTGAAGTCGCAACAACTAGACCAAAGCCTAAGAAGCACGACCAAGGCGTGAAGGTCACGGAGACCTAGAAGTATGGACAAAGGATTTTACCAAATTTCAGGCCTCTCTTGGTATAAAGCCCTACGTCTTACTGTTTTTCTATACTACTTTAAAAGTAGCTAGTGGTGGTGGCAGTGAATCAGTCATCACTTAATCATTCTCATTGACACATGGATCCTTATTGTCATTAACACGTAATGACATGATGTTCTTTTAATGTTGTAAATTTTTTCCTGTTACAACGCACGGGTACTCAACTAGTAATTATATGACATGTGCTTATCACAACTAGAATATTAGACTTAGACAAGCGCTAACACTTATGAAGTAATCTATGCTTCCTGTTGGTGTAATAAATTATTACACAATAGGTTCAATAAGCTCCGAAGGGCTTAAGATCTAGTCAAAGTGTCTGAGTCCGATTCAGGCCTCCGAATAGAGTATACGTGGTCCTTATATCAAGTATTTCGTGGTCCCCCTCTAGCAGTAAAGAGAGGGTATTTATAGACAATCTGTAGAGGGTAATACGTTATTACCCCTACTTATAATCGACTATAGCTGTAATATACAGTGTAATATAAGTAGGGGTAACATAGTAAAAGACTTGATGTGGTGCTGTAAAGTATACGTCCCGTCAGAGAGGACGTATACCCCCGGTTTCAGGCTCTAGGCTTCGAAGCGGTTTGTGGCGTTCGAAGCGGTATCGTCGAGGGGGCTTCAGCATGCGTGGACTGAAGCTTGTGCTCTTCGAGGGATCCTTCAGGCCGAAGGGGGCTTCGATGGTATGGCCCGAGGCTTTAGCTCTTCGAAGGTCATCCGGGCTCTTAGCCAATCTTAGATGATTATTGAAGTATGGCGTGAATTAATTCCTCCAACAATAGCCCTTCGCATTTATCTCTTCGTTGGAAGAGGTGGATGCGCTTCAAATTTTAGTCGTACTTCGAATCTCAACACTTCAATATTGACCTGTAAATCAGCAATCTACCTGTACGACATTTAAGGGACATGAAATACGTTAGCGGGCTCGATGGGACGCGCACTCGAGAGCCCACGACGCCAGCAACGGCCTAAACTTCGAAGCTGAACCATCGCGCTACCGTTTTGGTGACGTTATTTTTACCACGGCCCTACATGTCAGTGACCGTATAGGTTTTAAATGCAGTAAGGAATTCCTACACCAGGGGGCTAGTTCGGTAGTTTTCACCGCCTATATAAGCGCCATTGCGCCCACAGTTCATTTTTACGCTCTCAAGTCACAGTTGTTAGTTTTTGGCTCTCTTAGTGCTTTAGCCTCTTCAGCTCGTGCGCCTCAGCTTTCGAAGCGCTCTTTGCTCGAAGCCCCTATTAATCTCTCAACATGATGAAGAAGACATCATCGAAGCCAAGCCTTTGCACCACCGCATCGTCTTCATTAGTCGAAGTGCAAACGGTGGCTGCAGCAGTGGCGAAGGTCCCTGCAACCACCTCGAAGCCACAAAAGCTGAGGCCTACAGCCCTCGTCGAAGGAGAAGCTAGAGCAAACCTTCGAGCTAATGAAGACCTCGTCCACTATAGGGTCCATGATGAAGGCCTGTGAGGACAAGGTCGAGCAACCTTGTGAAGCATGCCTACTGAAGGGTGAAGTGATTCTGGTGCCTCGGGACAACGAAACCGTTGTTTTCGAGGCCTTCTTCGAGGCAGGGCTCAGACTTCTTGCCTCGCGACTGCTGGGGGAGGTGCTGCACATGTTTCACCTTGAGCTCCCCTAGCTGTCACTGAATACAGTGGTGAGGTTGGCCATCTTCGAGTGGGCTATAAGGGCGGAAGGGTGCGAGGGCCGAGCAGACATCTTCATGGCCCTTCATGAAGCCAACTGCCAACCGAAGCGGCGGTCTCAGGACGACAAAACCATGAAGCTACTGGGGTTCAGAAGCGTCAATTTCTAGCTTCAGGACGAGTTCACTAAGAGCTTCCCAGCGAAGGCCTCAAATGTGAGGTGGTACATGAAGTCGGAGCGAAAGTGGTTTTACGTGTCGGTTGGAGACAACGCCAACCTTCACTCCACCAACGCCCCCATCGCATACCACCGCCATGCCGAGGGGGGACCAAGCGGGCCAACTTTGGAATCCCACATCCAGCTTCTGAAGCTGGTGGCCGCTCGCATGAGTATGAGGGACGTAGCAGAGGAATTCATCCTACTAAGGATCCCTCCGCTTAAGGCAAGGTGGCCAATCGAGTTTTGGGACTCCACAAACGGGAAGCCGAAGACGCTGGCCTTGGAAGATATACGTAAGATACTCGAGACGTAATCCATTTCCTTTTGTGCAACACTGGGCTTCAGTTGTTAACGACTTGTGTCATGTAGTTTTGCGGGTCAAACTCACCCCTTCACAAGTGGCGAAGGTGGCCGAGAGTGTTGTGGGGCCCTCCACCACCGCCGAGCAGACGAAGCATCTCACACTCGTTGGGAAGTGGGAGCGATACAACCGAGTGTGGGTGGGGCAGCACACTACCCCCTCGAGATGCTGGACATGTCTTTAGGGTGTAGGGCTTCGAAAAGGAAGCAGGTGGTTGACGACACAGAGGCCTCGCCTCAGGCTTCACGGCGTCAGCGCGAGCCATCGCCTGTTTCGAGGCAGATAACTGATGCCTTGGTTGAGGGGGCGACTGAGACAACAGCGGAGGTCTAGGGGCCGAACGTAACGGCACCCCTAACATCAGACCCCTAGCCACTAACTCCGGGGAGAGACTGGCTGGCCCATGAAGCAGATGCATCACTGGGGGCCAGCATTTTGGAGGTCAACACGGAGGATATGAGGCCATTTTTGAGACGGCCTTGTGTCCTTCGCTTTCTCCTAGCCTCAAAGGTAAGCTCCCTTCGAACTTTTTTCTTCAAGATGTTTCTTTTGAGCATTTTCTAGACATGACTCGTATACCTTTTATCTTACTAGATTTCATCGCTGCCGATGATGCCATGCAGCGGGGCGGTGATGACGAGGTTGAGGGTGATGATGCGGAGGGTGACTCTAATGGAGAGCACGTGGAGGGTGACTTCGAAATGGAGCACACAGAGTGACCTCGAAGGGAACACATGGAGGGTGACCCTGAAGAGGAGCACCCCAAAGAGGAGGTTGACAGGGGTGACAATGATGGCGTCCCACGCCCCGCGATCTCGTAGGATTTATAGCCTTCATCTGAGGCCAGGGACTCTGATGGCTCAGACCCGAGGGTCCCCTTCCTTCGGGCCTATCTCCCCTCGAGAGGGGTGCTAGATAGGCTCCTAGAGCCTTACATCTGAGCCCACTGAGATATCACCCGGAGTGAGCTGGTGGCTGCGGTTGTGAGGTATCATCACCGCGACCTATCATCGGTGACCGAGGGCTCCCTTGCTCAGGTATGGAGTGCTTCGCAGTGTTATTTCTTTTTCCTTTGTATTTTTAGTCTAACTTATTTCTTTCGAAAGTGCTCGTTTTGATGAGGGCAACGTCGAGGGTGTTCGGCCAGTGCAAAGCCGAGACAGCACGCATGGAGCAGGACCTTCAGCAGCGTGCCTCGGTAGCTGGGGAGCGGGTTGCTGATTTGGAGGGAAGGATGCACCAAGAGTGCGAAGACCGGCGGCAAGCGGAGGCCGAGACCAACAAGCTTCTCACGGCGGAGGCCACGCTGAAGGCCGAAGTCGAGGGGCTTAAGGCCAAGAGGGCAAAGCTTGAAGAAGCCGTTGGGAGGTTAGAAGGTGAACGTGCCGGGGCGGCGGCTGCGCTAGACGCGAACATCGGGGGGCTACGCAAGTCGATGGCCTATCTTGGGATGGCCAGCAAGGCTCCGGTTTTTGGGACCAACGAGCCCTTGACCCCTCGAGTGAAATACCTCGAGCAGGTGGCTTCGGCCTTAGAAAAGACTATGGCTGGCTTCGCGGAGACCTCTGGAGGGTCGCAGCCCAAAGCATCATGCTAGCCCCTCATGACTCCAGTTGCACCCATCTTCGATAGTTCACTTCAGCGACGGACTTCTGCTTGGGAGCTCGAGGATGTTTTCCCCGATGACGGATGTAGGCGTGGCATGGAGGGCCCTCCAGGACTTATGGATGGATCAAGGAGGGCCTGCCTCATAGGAACTTATCAATGAGGGCCGCTGTTGTGCTCAACAGCACTCCTTGCCGACTTCGCGGATGCCGCCACCTCCTGTGCCTATTCATCCCGAGGTGTAGATTCTAGGACTTTTGTAAATGCTTTGATGCAAATGTAATTGGCCTCGAATATTTTAATGAAAATGGGGATATTTCGTACTTATGCCTAGAATCGTGTTGTGAATACCGAGGGTGACATCGAGGTACTCGAAGCCTCCGAAGCCCTTCATCACGAGTGGGTAGTTTTCGAAGTAGCTAGGTCCGAAGGTCGTTCACACTTTAAATTCCCACGAGGACCTAACGGCGAAGTGCTGGCCGAAGTGGCTAATGAGCTCTTAGCTTCGATTAAGATGGAGCCTGTTCAAAGCTCATCATCATCGTTGGATTTAACTGGCTTTGATGGTGCGGGGTCTGAACTCAGAGGGGGTCAGACTCCTCGTCAGCTAGAGGGCGCTACTGTAGAGGAATTGGATTTCTCTACCTTTGACACCCAACCTCAAGCGCTTTGGTCGTGGGCTGATCTTCAAGAAGAGAGGAGAGCCCAACATCCTTCGAAGCTAGGCGGCTTGAAGCATAAGCGAAGCCCTTTGGGCCGAAGCAGTCGGCGTAGCGACGGGGGCTTCGGGAGTGGTTCAGAGCCGACTAGGGGCCATGGCCGAGCGAGAGGTGTTCGTTTTTTGCTAGGCCTCGAAAGTGCTTATACATGAGTTGTATTGTAATTGATTCTATTGTACTCGGAGTATATTTATCGAGGTACTTCGTACTTTGTAATTCGAGATATGTTTGAATAAAAGTTTTGTTACAACTCCTGTATTCGAAGTGTACTTAGTATTAATTTATGTCGAAGTGTAGTTCGAATGGATGCGTACTTACTGTTCCCCCCTTGCTCATGGCAGGTGCGAAGTTGCGTACGTGTTGCGAGCATTGTTCATGCGTTAGTGCTATGCTTCGACATATTTGTGAAGTATGCTGATTTTTGAAGCAGCACTTCTTGTTCTTGGTCTTTCAGGGCCTTTCTATATGCCTCGAGTTGTTCACTCGGAGCTATCGAAGCAAGGCCTCGTGCTCTTGGTCGCTTGTGACTGGTGGGTATGACTTGAGTTATTCACTCGGAGCTGGCCCCCCTTTTTTATACCACTTCAGGCTCTGAGGCTCTATAAAGTGATAATAGTGGAGCGGATCACACCGAATTTTTAGGGTCTGCAAGGGTACCCGAAGTAAGTGCCGTTAGCCTTACTTAGGGGGCTACCCTCGAGCATTAGGTTCCAGGCTTCAAACTAGAGCGCAGTGCACTCATAGGTGTGTTAGACTTTATTTGTCTCGCACCGAGCCTGTGGCTTCGGGTAGCGGAAATGGGTACGCACTAATCCAAACCGTTGAGGCCATATTGTCATGACTATGCGTCCATCGTTATTCCAATAAGTTCAAGGCTAGGCTAGGTCCGAACCTTTTTCCTCGGGGGGATGTATATTACCTTATGATGAAGCTTACCTGTGCAAGTCTTTTATTTGAAGGTATGTAGATATACACAGCCATAGTGTATGACATTATGTATAGTACCACTAGAGGTGCTCCGTATGCTAGGTGTGCTTCAACTCTTCGCCTTCAAGGGTAGATAATCTGAAGGAGCCTGGTCGGTTCGATCGGAGCATAATAAATGGGCCTTCCCATTTATTGCCCAATTTGCCTAGCATGAGTACACTCCGCAGGACCAGGTGCCCTAGCTGTATGATGTTAGGCTTCACCTTCGGGTTGTACCAGACCTTCATTTGGGCTTGGTACTTTGTTAAATTGGCGACATCCCTTAACCTCATTTCTTCTTGAAGATCCAGGGACACTTCCCATTCAGTGTTATCCTCTGGCAACTAAGTGCGGAGTGACTCCCCCTTTAATTCTATAGGTGTCATAGCTTCGTCTCCGAACAGAAGATGGAACGGTGTCAATCCTATTGAACGGGCTAGTGTTGTTCGAATGGACCATAGAATCTTCAGCAATTCTTTGGCCCAGACGCCTTTTGCGAGGCCTATTATTCAGCGGTTGAGACTTGACAAAATATTACCGTTGACCCTTTTAACTGCTCCATTATACTATGGGTGTCAGACTACGGCGAAGCACAATTCGATGCTGAGCCCTTCGTAGAATTCCTTGAATGACTCAGAGTCAAACTGAGTGCCATTGTCGATTGTCAATTGTCGAGGTACTCTGAAGCAGCAAATTATGTTCTGCCAAAAGAATTTTTGAATGTTGTTCGAGGTTATCATGGTAAATACTTTGGCTTCCACCCATTTGGAGAAGTACTCGATGACAATGACCATGAACTTCAAGTTACCCTTCGCTCTTGGAAAGGCTCCGATTAAATCCATGCCCCAACGGGCTAGAGGCCATACTAGGGCGATTACCTACAGCGGAGTGGGTGGTAAGTGACTTTGCCTACCCATCCACTGGCACCCTTGGCAGGTGCGAATGAGGTCCTCTGTGTCTGCAGTTATAGTGGGCCAGTAAAGCCCTTGCCGAAGTGTCTTGCTTGCGAGTGCTCGGGATGCTAAATGGCTCCCGCACAACCCTTCATGAATCTCTCGAAGCGTGTCTTGGCCTTCGGATCTGGGAGGTCCAGACCCTGTACTTCATCCTTCGCAATTCAGGCATTCTAGGAGGTCCGTTTCCTCTTTGAGCATAGCTATAATGGGGCTTCGCCAGTCATCTGTATGTACGCACAGTACCTTGACATCATCTGGTATTAGTGCGGATTGCGTAGATAGCACTTCGTAAAATACTCCGGCCAGTGGCTTCTGGCATCTGGCTACTGCTTTGGCTAAGGCATCAGCTTGCTGATTGTCAGCTCTCGGGATGCTCCGAAATGAGATTCCCTTGAATGCTAGCTCTGCCTTGTGCACTTTAGCCAAGTACTCTGCGAGGTCAGGGTGCCGAGCTTGAAAACTTTTGTCAACATGGCCTGTGATAACCTGGGAGTATGTCCTTACAATGACCCCGGAGGCGCCTAGCGTGCGTGCCTTTCGAAGGCTTAACAATACGTCTTCGTACTCAGCCACATTATTCATAGCTTTAAAATTTAGTCTTACAGAGTACAAGGCCTTCTGGCCAGAGAGAGAAATTATTACAGCTCTGACACCCGTGCCGGAGGCCTGATAAGCACCGTCTGAATAAATAGTCCAAATACCCTCACACGGTGCTTCTGGGTTTCATGCCACCGGAGGGGTCCATTCTGCAACAAAGTCTACTAAGATTTGAGACTTGATCGCAGTACGTGCAGTAAAAGTGATCCTGAAGGGTGCTAGCTCAACGGCCCACTTCCCAACACACCCTGTTAAATCCTTATTGCGAAGCATATCTCTAAGCGGGTACGACATCGGCACAATAATATCGTGTGCGAGAAAATAGTGCTGAAGCTTCCTTGAGGCCATAATGATGGAGTAGGTGTTTTTTTCTAGCTTCGTATACCTCGTTTTAGCGCCAGACAAGGCTTCAGAGATGAAGTATATAGGCCTTTGAGCCAATTTGCCTTCGATATTTGCTTTGCAGACTAGCACAACGCTAACGGTGAAGGCCGTTGCTGTGAGGTACAGTTGCAGCTCTTCTTTAGGTAGCGGAGTGGTTAGAGTAGCCAAGTATACGAGGTACAATTTGATACCATCGAAGCTCTCTTGGCACTCGAGGGTCCATATGAAATCTTCAGAGCCCTTCAGTGCCTTAAAAATCAGAAGGCTTCACTCGGCCGAGCGCGTAAGAAACTTGCTTAGTGCGGTGAGGTGGCCTGCGAGCTTCTGGACCTATTTTAAATTTTCTGAAGGTGCTATTCGTTGTAGTGCACTGATTTGCATGGGGCTGGCTTTGATTCCTTGACTTGAAACTAGATATCCTAGCATCTTTCTGGCTCAGGCTCTGAAGACGTACTTTTTAGGATTTAACCAAATTCCTACCCTTCGCAGACTTTCGAAGGTTTCGGCTAAATCCCTGCTGTGTATATTTTTCTTAGTGCTCTTTATTACAATGTCATCCATATAGGCTTTGACATTCCTTCTTAGTTGATGGCCCAAGGCCTTCGCAATTAATCTAGAGAAGGTGGCCCTAGTATTTCTCAGGCCGAAGGGCATTCGTACATAGCAATATACCCCCGAAGGGGTGACAAAACTTGTCTTCTCTTGGTCTTCTTGTTTGAGCCACACTTGGTGGTAGCTGGAGTACGCATCAAGGAAGCTTAGCAACTCAGAGCCTGCGGTGGAGTCCACGAGCTGGTCGATGCGGGGCATGGGGTATGGGTCATGGGGGCATACTTTATTCAACGAAGTGTAGTCGATACACATACGTCATTTTCCCGTATTCTTCTTTTTGATAAAAAGGGATTTGATAGCCACTTCGAATGGCTAACCTCTCGTATGACCTAGCACAAAGTAGCTTCTCCACTTCAATCTTGGTGAGGCTTGCTCTTTCTGCCGATAACTTGTGGAGGCCTTAGCGCACTGGACGAGCTCGAGAGTTTACCAGCAGGGAGTGCTCGATAAAGCTTTGATCTACTCCTGGAATGTCTTCATCAGTCCAAGCGAAAATGTGGAGGTTGGACCTTATGTTTCCTTCGAGCGAGGCAAGATCTTTGGGGCCTAAATTGCCTCCGAATTGCAGAGGGTACTCGAGCCCGCCTTTGACAATAAACCGGGTGGTAATTTCTCCATTGGGCCAAGGTTTGACGGCAGGTCCTCGCTGTTCTTCTGGGAGCATGCTTCCTCCTTCTTGCGCTTGCATGGAGTGTACTTGGTGAGTGTTGAGGGGGGGGTGTGGCCATATTCAACCCTTCGCACGATGCTTTGGTCCCCAATCACTGTGAGGACCCCCCTTGAGTGGGAATCTTTATGCACAAATAATTATGGTGTGCAACTGCTCTGAATTGGTTCAGAGTACTCCTCCCAAGTATGGCGTTGTATGCGTATGGGGCATCGACAACATCAAAGATGATCTCTTCCGTGCGCGCGAGGTTGCCTTCACCGAAGGTGACTTCGAGGCCAATTTGACCTATTGCTTCGAGGGGAGGCCCATTAAACCTCTACAGAGGCCTCACAGCGGGAAGGAGATGCTTCCGAGGGATGCACAATTGGTTGAAGGCATGCGTGAAAATAATGTCCGCGGAGCTACCACCATCGACGAGCACTCGCCTTACTTCAGTGCCGGTGATGTCGGTGGAGATGACAAGGGGGTCCACGTGTGGGAACTTGATCCTGACGACGTCTTTGGCGGTGAAGGAGATTGGAACTTGATCCTGACATGGGCATTGATGGGGCCAAGGATGAGGTCCCGATATACCCTACTTCATGAGCATACTCACGCCTCTATCGCTTGGACACATTTTCGAGTGCCCCTCCACCGGAGATTGGGAGCACGACCCGCTTCGGGGGCCCTGGTGCGTTCTCAACCTTGGGGGTGGCATTATATTTGCCACCGAGACTTAGGGTAACGCTTCGTTTGGCTCAGCATGGGCCATGGCTTGAACATGCTCCAGGCGGGTGGCTTTGGGAGCTCGATTCATCATCCCTTGGCCTACGGTCTACTCAAGGTAGTCTTCCCGCAGGGCCAAAATGGCTTTGTAGGTGTTAGTGTTGTGGTTGCGGTTGGCTCCGTGGACATTGTAGAAGAAATTTTGACCTAGGACGGAGGGTCCGACCGCTGGCCTTGGCCCCGACCCTAGCCTTGCTGGAACTTTAGGGGCCGGGGCCGAGCAATGTTTAACACTTTGCTGTGGATGTGCTTCTTGCTTCTTTTGGATTTGGGGACCTTGGCCTCTACATATGTCGGCTTTGGTGGACTCGGGGCCCGCACCTCTGGTGCCTAGACTTGGATGACAGTGGCGTTCCTACGGAGTTGCCCTTCCTCGGAATGGGCATGCCCCTCGAAATACTTCATGAGCTGGGCCAATAAAGAAATAGGCTTCCGATGCAGCTTGTCGAGAAGGCCTGGATGGGTGATGCTTTCGCGAGCTTTGTCGACCGTAGATGACATTGAGAGTTCCTTGATATAGGACTTCGTATAGGCGAAGCGCTGGAAGTATTGCCAGAGGGTCTCTCTGGGCTGCTGCTTCACCTGGAAGAGGCTTTCGGTGAACATAGGTGCCACGTAAGTTCCCTCGAAGTTGCTGGTGAACTTTTTTCGTAGGTGCTCCTAGGACTTGGTGGACCCAGACTTGAGGGACCAAAACCACCGGAGGGCTTTGCCTTTGAGGGCCAAAGGGAAGCATTTGGTCATCGTGTCCCTTTCTCCTCCACTGGCTTCAATTGCAAGGGCATAGGAGCGTGAGAACTCATCGGGGTCTAAATCCCCGGAGTATTTTGGCAGCTTCGCAGCTAGAAACTTCGGGTAGAAGCAGACCATTTGAAGGTCAGGGTGCAGCGGTGACGTATCATCAAAGGAGGCATTTTGCCTCCGCTCCTGAGACCCTTGCTCTCCATGATCACTCAAGGTGATGATGGTGGGCCTCAGAGGGTCGATTGTTGGATCAGGGTAGGCGACCAGGGGGGGGTGAATGGTCGGAAACAAATTTTCACAACGTAAAAGCAAAACTTCAGATGAACCCGTGTTCGACTCACAAGTGACCCTAAAAAGTCGTGCACAACAATGTTGCCAAGATTGTCACACCAGATGAGTCGAGACACAAAAACTTCCTCAAACCAATATTTCTCAAATCAAAACACACATGAGAGACAAAAAATTGCTAACAAAATATCTTCCACAAATACATTGAGCAACTAGAGATCACGGTGCCATTTCAACAAACATACAAGACAAGAGAATAAATTGTCATTCATCACAACATGAACATATGGG
>KE372644.1:422485-438545 GCA_000418225.1 Zizania latifolia | reverse complement strand
ATACAGACTCTGGATTATTCGATGACGTGATCAACTTGGCCGTCACGACACCGCTAGAATTGACGGTACTTTTCACTTGGCCGTCACGACATCGCACGACAGCTCCGTCACGGTCGAGTCTTCTCATCCTCTCATCTTCTTCACATCATCTCCCCGGTTGACAAGCACTCATCACCTCATGGTGACTACCATGACTCCTCATCGATGGAGGTTTCCAGAGCGTGTGCTTGATCAGTGGCATTTTGACACCACCTCAAGACTTCCGCATGCAGCAAGGCTAGCTCGGAGGCCTGAACATCTTTGGGGGCTCAGTCTTGCCGAGAGGGCTCCCCTAGCTCTCGCGATTGGGCATAATCGGTTTGTAGTGCAATAAGAGGCAACAAGGTGGTCAGGCGCAGGGGCCCCATTGCTTCGAGAGGGACCATCTCTGGGGGACCATAGCAGGCCCCTCTGGCCTGGAGGCGATGTTTGCTAAAGGGAGAGCTGCAGTGTGCTCCGTAGCCCCTGAAGCGAGGTTAGCCAAAGGGGGGACTACGGTGTGCTCCATAGCTCCTGGGAGGCCTCCGGGGTTTGTGAGACCCTTAGAGCCCCTGACACTGGCCTCAGCAAGAGGGTCCTCGGACCGCGACGTAGCCTTCGAAGCCCAAGTGGACTTTCGGGTGGGGGCCATGTCTTTGCCCTTCTTCGGAGGCATGCTTCGAAGTTGATTAGAATTTGTGGTAGAGAGGCTAGCTTAGAACTAGGATCCCCATGGACGGCGCCAACTGTTGGTGTAGTAAATTATTACACAATAGGTTCAATAAGCCTCGAAAGGCTTAAGATCTAGTCAAAGTGTCTAAGTCCAGTTCAGGCCTCCGAATAGAGTAACACCTTACACCCGGATGTATGTGTATTGCTGTAATATCAAGTATTTCGTGGTCCTCCTCTAGGAGTAAAGAGGGGGTATTTATAGACACAATCCATAGAGGGTAATACGTTATTACCCCCTACTTACATCCGACTATAGCTATAATACACAGTGTAATACAAGTAGGGGTAACATAGTAAAAGACTTAATGTGGTGCTGTAAAGTATACGTCCTGTTAGAGAGGACATATACCTCTAGTTTTGGGCTCTGGCCTTCGAAGCGGTTTATGGCCTCCGAAGCGGTATCGTCGAGGAGGCTTTAGCATGCATGGAACAAAGCTTATACTCTTCGAGGGATCCTTCAGGCCAGAGGGAGCTTCGATGGTATGGCTCGAGGCTTCAGCTCTTTGAAGGGTCATCCGAGCTCTTAGCCAGTCTTAGATGATTACCGAAGTACAGCGTGAATTAATTCCTACAACACTTCCTCTCTCTAAAACCTTAGGGGTCAATACTTATAGACAAAATTACACACGATTTAAGATGGATGAGTCCCTTCTCAGAACTGTCTTACCAATGACTACATAGAAAGTTACATAGGGGCTATAGTGTAAAACACTGTATAGATACAGCACTAATCATTACATATACCATATTTTTTTGGTCGGTCACTTTATGAAGGTACTAAGGCTTGAGGCATTTAATGTCAGTCTTGTCGACATTTGTGGGTAGCAACTGTATTGGACTCATTAAGTGATGAGGTTGAAGTAGGGTCAGAGCCCTCCCCCCTTTGGGGTGATTTTAGGCTTCGGCTAGAAACGGCACCTTCGAAGGCTTCCTCCGATCTTCGAGGTCCCCCCTTCGCTATCGGTGCCTTTTGGGTCAGTCTTCAACTGCTCGGGGATATCACGTCCATCTATTTTATTACTATTGATTGGGTGCTATTGAGATAGTGTTTCCCCAACAGCAGCCCCTCATGTGTGGGCTTCGGTCTCGGAGGGCCGCTTCACGCATTGTTCGATGTAGCACTCCTTTAGGAAGGCCCTAGCCTCCAAAAGGTACCTTCCAAAATTCTGGGCGACCACATTTCTGGAATACTCTTGATCCTTTTGCTTTCTCCTTTTACCACTACGACGCTTCAATCTCTGCCTGACACATAGGCTTGTTACCATTTACAGGATTCGTTTTGAAAAGTTATAATTAGGAATTAGCCATTAGTCACAAAAATTGTGACAATGAGGTCGAAGTCCTCTATAAACAGACTTGTTTTGGCCTCTTCCAAAACTTCTATAATTGCTAGTAACCAAACTTTCCTTGCATCCTTGTTAGTTCTTGTTCTTCTCTTGCCTTTAGTGTGCTCGAGTAGTACTCTTCTTCCTTCTTTTCCACCAGCCTCTGTGAGATGGCTCGATCAAAGTCTTTAGATAGCTTGGGTTTATTGGGACCAGTGAGAGCCTAAGCAACGGCAACCCAACCCTTGTGGCTGACACTGCTAGTCTAGGGATCAGCGGCCGTGGCGACAACATTGCTTGGGTGCTATTAAGATAGGGTTTCCCCAACAACACTTATGATCATCCATCGATTCCTAGGGTTCATCTAAGGATGACAAATAAAAAATCCTGATGATTTTGTGTGCAAGTCTTGACCAAAGGAATTGCACAAGACAATTTCTACATCGAAATATGGTGCTAAAGCAAAGTGCATTATGCGTGCTACACACACTGCAACACCAAGGGGCAAAATGAGTTCTGAATAGTCATCTACAATCAATCAGGGCCACTCTTTGCATGTTAGAGGTACAAGGCGAGATAAAATTAAGGACATTTGATCTTTTTTAAATGTAATATAAAATAATATTTTTATATTAATTGCAAAATTGATATGTATATCAATATCAATCCACGACACTCTAATAGATTCTAATAGATCTTACATCAGCCAAAGCATAATAAATTAGTGCCATAACCTATCTTGAATCACATGTAAAAGCAAAACAAACAAACCAACTATGGGCTCATGGCTACATTAGTTTCCAAAAGTGATTTCTTCTTATATTTCTAAATGCAAAATCATTGATAACAATATCTATATCAATCCAATCAAAGATAGCCTTTTCTATGCATAAAGTGGCTAGGCCATTCAATCTTTCACATTGCTGACCTCAAATAGTTCTTCAACAATTTCAACTTTGAAAAGCTTATTTTAGCTGATGCCACAGTCATATGTATAGTAAATAATATTCGATAAGTAATAATCAAAACATTTGGAATCCACGAATTTGATCTCTCCCCCTCCTTTACTGGTGTTGGTGCCGATGCTTGGGCTACGAGAAGGGAGAACGAGGAGATGACAACTCACTGAGACAAAAAGAAGAGGTGAGAGATGAGATACACATGAGCTAAGAAGGATTGAGAGAGATTACTACGTATGTTGCTTGCTGTCTCCTATCCTCCTGGGCTAATGGTTTGGCTTATTTTTTACAAGGTATATACACATGTATACATTGTTTGGAACTTTGGGTTTTTGGGCCCTAGACAATTGTCCCTCTTGCCCTATCTAGTAATGACCTTGTCTACAATGCTCAATTCAAGAATTATTGTATTGAATTAGTTCATCTACAATCTCTAGAAGTAGAACAAGATAAGGGAGAAAGAACACAATGAGGCCTAGAGTGTTCTAAAGAGAGGAAGATGAGCTTCCACAGCTCAAGGTGAAGCTCAAGACGATTGAAGGTCAGGGGGCAGCTGCAAAGGAGGAAGTGATCAACTCAAAGTTCATGGAGAAGCCCAGAGTTTGAGGGCTGAGCTCATGAAGATGGAAGAGAAGATGTGTAAGCAGCAGCAATAACTCCTTGCTTTGCAACATCGGCCGAAGGAGGTTTAGAGTAAAAAGCTTATGCAACAGGATATCATCAGAGGTTGGCATGTTTATCAAAGATGTCTACAAGGGCAGATCAGTCGATGTCAATGGACATGTTGTCAGGTGGGGAATCTAGTATAACAAGCGCAAGAAGGGGCATACAGAGTCTAGAGAGAGAACAAAGAGTTCCAACAACCCTTCGGACTAGAAATAATATTTACTTTTATTTATAGTTTCTAGTTTGATTAGATGAGTTTATCTCCAAATAATTAGCTAGTTTATCTTTAGTTACCAATTTGATTAGAAAGTTTATTTCTAAGAGAATTAGGTAGTTTGTTACCAGGTTTAGCATTCTCAGGTTTGTTAGCAATAAAGATCATCAAATTAAACTCATACTAGGATTAGAACCCTGCCTCGCCGATGCGTCTACCACCATGGCTCTATCGCACCAACGAGGTCCAAGGTCACGTCCTCTCATTTCCTTCAAATATAATCTTCTATCTCATTCTTCCCTATTGTAGAATCACACCTATGATAATTTAGTATCAGATTGCTCGGGTCCATCCTTATCTATGGCTTCACCATCTTCCTAACCTAATGATGTGGTCAAGGCATTGGCAATAATGGCAGCTTTGGATCCACTTGTTCCCATTGCCAAATGCCTTGATAATCTTCTGAATAAAGTCTAGACTCTCCAAGCATCGATGTTTGAGTATGCCTAGGAGGTACGCACAGTGAATCTTGCGGTGTAGCACGTGGAACAATCTTAGCAGGCAGGCGTTGCTTCATAGGCTGCTCTGTTGTCATGAAGGCTCTCATTGCTGTCACTAGACTATGCCATCCTCCAAGCCAATGGCACGTTGACCAACATTACTTCCTCATGACAACACTAACAACAACACCATTGACATGGGTTCTATTCACGAGCAAAATTGGAGTTCTCATGTTACAATGGCATGGCAACCCACTACCATGGTTAAACTGTTGTGAAACTTTCTTTCGAGGATAATGCATACTGGACAACAAGAAAGTTTGATATACTTCTATACATCTTACTTGAGCTGCTCAATTATGGTATTATTGCTTGGAGCTGAATGCACGGAGTCTATCATGGTGTCATTGTTCAACTTGTCCACACTCAGTTTGGTTGACCAATGATGATGAACCCTCTTGGTGAATTGGTGGAGCTTTGCCATACTGGTTTAGTGGTAGATTATGTCGACTAGTTCCTGACACTAGTTTGCCATGACACAAATCTCTCAAAGAACCAACAAATCCAACTGTTCACAATAGGATGGGGTAACCCACTGAAGACTAATATGACCCTATGTCGTCATTAATTCTTCAATAATGCCATCATGTTTGCTTGTGCTTATGAGCAATGTTTGGCTTCGGGTTCAGCTACTACCCTATCTTCTCTAGCAATAAGCATGACCATTCCATTGCTGATTTGGTCAACCAGAGCATCAATTGTCGGTGGATCTATTTAGTAGACCCGTTAGACTTCTCTTCCATGCAAGCGCTTATCTCATGCCGAGATGGCTCAACGATGGTCTAAGGGACTTTGCTATAACTGTGATGAAAAACAACTCTTGGCCATCGCTACAAATGGGTGTTCGTTCTAGAAGTAATTGGCTTTGATGATGATACTGAAGCCCCAGCAGATTAGATCAATCCTCCAACATCCATGGTTATAATAGTAGTCGAGCCAGGCATATCCCTACATGCTTCTACAAGAGTCCATGCCCCATGATTTGACACCATTATGGTATGAATTCAACTTGGCAATGGTGACTCATCGTTCTTCTTGACTTTGATTCCACTCACAACTTCATCGGCGACACAACAACAAAACATGTGGGCATCTCCCTAACTTCTTCCAGTAGTTTGTAGGTCACAATGGCAAATGGCAGCCACATACTATCATTAGGCAGCTACTCCAAGACTCTATTGATCATCATTGGTGAAGTCTTCACCATAGATTTCCTTGGCCTTTCCCTCAGAGGATATAACATGGTCCTAGGGGTCTAGTGGCTAGCTAGGTCCTACTCTGTGGGATTTTGCTTGACAAATGGTTTGTTTTGGTCATGCAAGTAAACATGCCATTTGGACTGGTATAGGAGCCCCTTCCCTGGCATGGATCACCACTTTGGATGGACAACCAGGGGAGCTCATGGATGCCCTACTATAGGAGTTTGCCTCTTTATTTGAGGAGCTGCACAAACTTCCACCACACCGCCACATCACCCATCGTATCCATCTTCATCTAGACATTACAATAGTGGTCTTTCGTCCATATTACTACGTGCATATTTAGAAGGACAAACTCAAATGCTAGTGTGACACCATGCTCCAAACCAACATCGTTCCTCCTAGTTCACTGGACTTTTCCTTTCCTGCCTTGCTGATCAACAAAAAAGGATGGTTCGTGGCACTTTTATGTCAACTATTAGGGCCACAATGACGAAACTATCAAAGATAAGTTCCCCATTCCGGTTGTCGAGGAACTTCTTGATGAACTTCAAGGCGTGCACTTCTTTACTAAGCTTGATCTTCGCTTTGGGTATCACCAAGACAGGATGCATCTAGATAATGTGGACAAGACCATGTTCCTGACATACTAAGGGTTGTTTGAGTTTCTAGTGATGCCCTTTGGCCTATCCAATACCCCTGCCACGTTTCAAGCCCTAACAAATGATGTGCGCCTCCCATTTTTGCGACTGTTTGTGCAGGTATTTTTTATGACATACTAATATACAACACCTCATGTTTGGATCATCTCTGCCATGTTCATGTTGTCCTTTGTATCTTGTAGGAGCACAAGTTATTTCTTAAGTGCTTGAAGTGCATGTTCAACAATTCATCAGTGATATATCTCGGCCATACTATCTCTAGTGTTCATGTTGCTATGGACTAACTAAAGGGCAAGCTATTCTAGATTGACCACTACCAAAGTCAGTACCAGTGGTGCATGGCTTACTAGGCCTTGCAAGGTACTATCGGCGCTTTGTCTAGGATTTTGGCACCACTATGGCACCATTAACGACACTTTTGAAGAAAGAATATTTTTGGTGGATGGAGTGATGGAGGGCGGGGTGCCTGATCTTCCATCAGGTGGATAATAAACAATGATTTGGTGAATACGCGACACACACGATCTGGCTTTCGATCCGTGAGATCGAACCCTTGCAATTACAATACCATTTCTCCTCTGGTTATCAACCAAACATAGCCTGATTGACCTCGCCATGAAAGCTAATCCTTGCCTACGAATCAAAGAACACAAGCAAGAATGTAGAAAACGCAATCGAACGGAAATTCTATTGGAATCTGTGAAGTGGGGTTCACTTACAAAACTGGCAAAGTGGTGGCTATGAAAGCAATGTGTAAACAAACCCAAAAAACCATAGACGGCAATAAATACAGCTTATATAGTAGTTTTGGATGTACCCCTAATGGGCTCAATTGGATACACAGCCCAAAGACCCAATAAGATAGAAAAACAGCATGCTGACAGATTCTGAATGCCCTCTTGTTTCGATGATTCTTATTGATTTAGGAGTTTTGACATGAAACTAGTGCCATTAGAAAGATGCTGAAGTTAGCTTTCTATGCATGGGTGAAACGTCAAAAACGGAGTCTGTATGTGGCTTGGGTGACTATTTTAGTGAATACTACTCATAGAATCCGAGTTGGAGTCGAGCTAGAGTTAGATTGGACTTCCAACTCGGCTTGGACATCCTCACTTGTCTTCTCCATCTCCTTGTCACTCTCCATATACCTCCTGGTCCTCTCCAATATTCCTAAAAATAATAAAATCATTAGGTAGTAATATATTATTAAGATTATATAAAGAGTTATTTAGGAACAAGCTCACCTGAAGATTCAATTGTCTTGCTCGAGCTCAAGTTATTGGTTCTTGCATTGCAATTGGAGGGGTGTCATGTGTATCCGTAAGAATGATGTCCTCATCATTCTCTCCCTCTTGAAGTAGAGTCGTCCTTGACTCAAGCTTATCTTCTTCCCCCATGTATGGTTTCAAATCTGCAACGTTAAAGGTGGGGATAACTCCAAACTCAGGAGGCAAGTCAAGTTTATATACATTATCATTAATCTTCTCAACTATTTTAAAAGGACTAGCAGCTCTTGGCATTAACTTAGACTTTCTTAACTCTAGAAACCTATCTTTTCTTAGATGTAACCATACTAAATCATTCGGTTCAAAAGTAACTTCCATTCTACCTTTACTACCTTTAATTCTATACTTTTCATTTATCTTTTCAATGTTTGCCTTAGTTGATTCATGTAATTTCAGAATAAATTCAGCACGCTCTTTAGCATCATTATGAGTTCTTTTACTAGTAGGTAAAGGTAAAAGATCAATAGGAGCTCAGAGATTAAATCCATACACTACCTTGAATGGACTTATCTTGGTTGTGGAGTGTTCTGCCCGATTATATGCGAA
This sequence comes from Zizania latifolia, assembly GCA_000418225.1. Classification (NCBI taxonomy): domain Eukaryota; kingdom Viridiplantae; phylum Streptophyta; class Magnoliopsida; order Poales; family Poaceae; genus Zizania; species Zizania latifolia. The sequence continues at coordinate 430,378 of KE372644.1, read as the reverse complement.
CTCGATGTGTGGTAAGAACTCCCACATCTTTAAATTTATCTTCAAAATTACTCTCAATATGGTAGATAAAGTTCTATTCACTACCTTGGTTTATCCATCGGTTTGTGGATGACATGTTGTAGAAAATAGCAACTTGGTTCCCAAGTTGTTCCAAAGTGTGCGCCAAAAGTGACTCAAAAATTTAGCATCATGATCTGAAACAATAGTAGAAGGCATACCATGCAAGCACACAATTTCCTTAAAGAAAAGATTAGTAAATAAACATCATCATCACTTTTATGACATGGTATGAAATATACCATCTTAGAAAATCGATCTACCACAACAGAAATGCTATCTGCTCCCTCTTTGTTCTAGGTAGTCTCAAAATAAAGTCCATAGATATGTCTGCCCATGGCATGGAAGGAACAGGAAGAGGCATATACAAACCATGTGGATTTAACCTTGACTTAGCCTTTTGGCATGTGGTGCAACAAGCCACGAATCATTCTACATCTTGCCTCATCTTTGACCAAAAGAAATGAGTGGACAAAACATCCTTTGTCTTCTTGGCACCAAAATGACCCATCAATCCTCCTCTATGTGCTTCCTACAACAACAAAAGATAAACAAATCTAACAGGAATGCATATGCGGTTAGCTCGAAATAAGAATCCTTCGTTTAGCACAAATTTATTCCATATATGCCCTTCTTTACAATGTATTAGAATATCTTTAAAATCAGCATCAAGAGCATATTGTTCTTTTATCGATTCAAGTCCAAAAATACGACAATCAAGCTGAGACAATATGGTATACTGTCTAGATAAAGCTTCAGTAATTACATTGTCTTTTCCTTTCTTGTGTTTGATGACATAAGGAAAAGATTCTATGAATTTAACCCACTTAGCATGTCTATGATTTAATTTACTTTGACTATGAATATGCTTAAGTGATTCGTGATTAATCTTCTTCACGCATTATTATTTAATTCTTTGCATGCAGGGATCTTGGATTAATGTCATATATTTAATCAAATAAAATTTCGTGCTTCATGAGTGTTGCATGTTGATTATTTGTAAGAGGCCTGTTGATTCACAAGCATCGGTGGTGTTGATTCACTAGATATGTATACGAATGGTAAGATCCCCTTTATTCCGTGTTATACGAAGAATGACAAATCACTATAGCTTGGACATGATAAAGTTGAGAGGAGTACAAAGTAAACATTTTTGCTTCACGTGGCTTACAATTAATATCTACAGATGAATACAACGCCGCTTATAACTAATGGAGCTAACAATGATCAGTTGGAAATGTTCGAATTGGCAATTAACCATGTTGTTTTGTAATTTATATTTTGTTGTAAACTTATAAAATTTATGGTATTGTAAGTTTCTAATTTATCTTGAAAAACAATTTTATGTGATTTTACAATTTTTTGAAAAAATATCTGACCGGTATAGTGGTAACCAAGCTTGATACCGTGGAAACCGAACATCATACCGTGGTAACCGAGCTAGTACTGTTCCAACGGTTAACGAACCCTAAACCACGGTTACCAAACCCTAAACCACGACTATCGATCGGAAAACCGTTTCACGAACTGATTTGAATTCAAATTTTGAAATGCAAATTTTGATTGAATTTGGTCAGTAACCGCTCGGTAACCGCAGTTACTGCTATCCCAAGCCCGAGTGATATTCGGCCCAAGAACGATTTTGCTAACCCTGGTGAGATCATGTCCATATGAAACATCCTGATTCCTTTGACAGAATTCTGCTCATGTTTCCTAGACTTCAAGCTCCTCAGTCCCTGTGTGCCTCTGCCCCTCTGCGTCATCAGGTGCCTCGGTCCCCCGGGCACCTCCGCCCCTCTATTCTTGTTATTTTTTCATCTTCTAGCATTGTCTAATCTATTCTTGATATTATTGCAGAGGAAATCAGAAGAAGTTCTATTCTACTTGAATGGACGATGTATCTATTTAGTTGGTTAGTTCTGAACCTTCTTACATATAGATTGATTTCATTTGACAATGAAATCAATAAGATTGAGTGCATACTGTAGGAATGATAGGCTCAGGAAAGAGTACAATCGCGAAGATCTTAGCCGAAATTTTGGGTTATTCGTTCTTTGATAGTGATATGCTGGTCGAATAGGCAGTTGGCATGCCTTCTGTTGCCCAAATATTCAAGGTGCACAGTGAAGCATTTTTCAGAGATAACGAAGTACTATTTGCTCTTTGCTGAATTCTGTTTGCCTGTCGACAATGTGTCAGTGTTGTTTTTTTGATATTTGATATATTTGTAGTGATTTGAATGGAAGAGACAAGATAGACTAACAATTTCTTCATTATCTGCGTTGTCTAACAGAGTAGTGTCTTGAGGGACTTGTCGTCCATGCGGTGATTAATTGTTGCAACTGGAGGTGGTGCTGTTATCTGTCCAGGCCTTATAGATTAATTGTTTGCTTCCGGCAGTCCAACCTTGCCTTCCCCTCCTCTACTCTGCCTCCGCTAGCACTCGCGCTCCTCTCCATGCCAGAGTTCACTCTCGACTTCCACTTCCGCATCGAGCACGAACTCAATCGCAATCCATGTGCTGAGCTTGAGGACGACGAGCCACAGGTGCTCTTCGCCACACTATATGAGCTACAGCAGCCTACGGCTGGGGGTTCGGCATTGTTCCTCTGAATCCACACGTGCTCCGAGGCGAGGCACGGCGTAGAAGAAACAGCGATGCTCCGGGTCAGATTTTTTAAGGGAATAGGGCGGTTAGCGCAGGCGTGCATGCATGGGCGTTGGCGTGCGTGTGGGGCAAAGGTAGGGCGCATAGGCATGCCGTATGACAGTTGGGCATAGCGCGCGGGAGGAGAGGGCGCATGGGCGTTGGCGCGCGGGAGCATGGCGTGGGCTGCCTAGGGCAGGCGACAGGCTAGCAGGCTGGCTGGTGCAGGCCATTGCGGGGCCATGGACACGCGCGCGAGGAGCACCGAGGCTAGCACGACAGGTGCATGGGAGTGGTTGGCGTGGCCTAGGAGCGTGCTGCTCGGCATGGGCTGCATGCATGCGCAAGCAGGGCGGCGCTGGCGCATCTAGCTCACGAGCACAGGCTCGCGTGGGCGTGGTGCGGTGACGCTATGGTGCAGTCAAGGTCGAGGTGCAAGGCGGGGAGCAGAAGGCCGATGGCAAGGCTAGGCGCTCTAGAGAGAGGAGGGAGCGGGCTGTTGCGCCTGAGCTAGAGAGGAGAAAAAAAGAGAGGAGAGAGAAAAGGAAGGGAGGAGAAAGAAAGGAAAGAAAATAGGGAAGGGAAAAAAGAAAAAAGGAAGAAGGAAGGAGAAGGGAAGAAAAGCTTATTAACATTTATGGACTTTGGAAATTTTAGAATTTAAAGAAAATTGTGAATTTATGGAATCTTAGAAAAACTAAATATTGACATATTCAAGCGAATTTCAAGGTTTAGAGGTTTTCAAGAAATGGTTGGATTAATTGATGATCTGAATGACTAGGAACAGTCGAAATTTGAGGTTCAAATTTGGAAGTCAAAATTAATAATTCAACTTTTCCTCGAGGATTTCAAGGGAAGGGAATTTCTTAGGGATTTTGGGAAGATTTAGAATACGGAGTTGTTCGATGTACTAAACCGAGACAATATAAGATTGAAACTAATAAAGCTAGATCGCTCAACAGTAGATTAAATATATATCGACCGGTAATCCGATATAGATAAACTTCAAGCTTAGAATAAGGATAACTCATCGGCTCACCAATGCGCCACACATACAAATGTCTGAGAGGTTCGCTTAACTCCAGTGCAGGTCATTAAATTCTTTAGGTTTGAGGCATGCTAGTCAATTTGTTCCTCTAATTGATAGGGAGATTAAGGGTAACAAGAAAAACCCTATTTAGTTGATAAATCTTATGCAAACGTGATTGATATATCAGATCAAACTAAGAGATCGAAACAATATCGTCTTAGGCAGAAACAATATATCAACATAACCAGTAAGCATATAAACTTAGCAAAGATATCGAACTAAACCGAGAAAGTCTTAACTAAGCCAATGAGTTTACTATATGACGAGACTTACCTTTTGTTCAAGATCAAACTTAATCGATGCAGCCTAACCTGAAACAAGAACTCATCGAAAACTACGTTACTTCTACTCCTAAAGGTGGTGATGCCCTGAATTTGATTGTATTGATTTGTCTGTCTTTTTATAAGGCCCCGGTGTACATATTTATACCCCTAGGTTCATACAAGTCTAGAACAATTACGAGTAACCTTACGGGGTAATATTACCTAAAAATAAAAGGAAAACAACTACTCGTAGTGACTCTCACAAAACCTCCTCGAATCATTGTGAAACCTCCTTGAATCCAGCATTTGCTTTAACCGAATCCAACGGTCACCATATTTTACCATAGTGTACTTTTTGACAGACTAATTTTATAATATTTTCTTGCTCCCTATCATTTTATAATTAAATTTGATTGCAGTTATATATATATTTTTAAAATCGTGGTTATATTTTAATCCATATCAATGCACGAGCATCCAACTAGTAATCTTATGAAATTTTAGAGTGTAAAGTAGAAACACCTAAGAAAAAATTCATAGAGCCATCACTGACTTTTGCCTCGACGTAAGTCATGTAACCACGTTACACGAGTGGATGTGGGTGGACTCTACGGTCATGCATCTAAGGCCAACAAGTTTGGTGAGCTTGTCGTGAGTATCTAGCTATTGATAATATAAATAAGTTGATAATTAGTTTCTGAATATTAGTTTATATTTATATTATATAGCTATTGAGTTTTACAATCTGTAAGAAAAATCTAGATTGTTGGCAGTAGCTAGAAGCTCCCCTAAGACCCCCTTAAGACATTATGGATCGGATAGCTTATGATTCCGAAGAAATCCAATTATCAATCAAAAGAGAAAATTATGAACATATTATAAAATAATAATAATCAGTATTTGTACATAAAACAGAATCGGACTGAAGACAACTTATTAGATTATGCGAGATGACGTTAGCAACTTGCCCTTAAAAGATTGACGAAATTTCCCGCAAAATGCCACGTTTTATAACTTCCCAACCCCCTTCACGCCCTCACCACTCCAAGCGCTCATCGCCCTCCCCCTGCCTAGGCGCCCTTTGCCCTCCTCCTCACCCTAGGTGCCCATCGCCCTCCTCCCCGCCCCAAGCACCCGTCGCCCGCCCTACCCTAGGCACCCATCACCCTCCCTGCCCTAGGCGACCATTGCCCTCCCTGCCATAGGTGACCATTGCCCTCCCTATGCTAGCCTGGGCATCACCCTCCCCCTCGGCGATCGTTGCCTTCCCCGCTCGTGGCGACCAGGGCCCTCCTCGTCACGGTGCGTCGCCCTCCTCCTAGTTTCTGGAAGTAGTAACTGCACCTGTTTCTTATAGATGTTTTTCCTTGCAGCTTCTAGAAGCAGTAACTACAACAGTGGTCATAAAAGCAAGTAGAAGAACACGGATTGAAAATTTTAAAACAAGAAGCTATGTTGGTTGTGGTGGTCTTTCATGTTTATGCCCCGAAGCGGGATGATTGAATCCCTTTAGGCCACCACGCTGTCGAGTCGTAGAGCCACCTATATATGACAAATGAGTGGATTCAGTCAATTTCAGTCCAAGGTGTTATTGACTAAATAGAACTACACAATGCTACTCAAATAGTAAACAAATGCAATTGATACAGTTGGTGTGCAAAATTTCAATGTTTTGTGTCAGCTTCCCGCATTGTGGATAACTTAATATTGCTCTCTTTGATTTAAGTTTTCTGAACCTTTCTTTTTATAAGATGGAGTACTGAAGCACATCTCAACTTGATTTATCATGTTGAGCATGCAGTGCTCCTCTGGACTGTCTCAGGCCTTCTGTTGATTGCTCCAAAAAAGTGAAACTGTAAAAGTAAAAGGTTACTCTGATTGTAGATAAAATAAAGGGGAAATTTCTACCTATCATGAACATAATGATAGCAGACTTCACCGTGAAATTTTTGTAAGTGCAAGATGTTAATCACATTTGCAGGTACATAATGAAATGACGAGATGAATACTCATTGCGTCCTTTGCTATTTTCATTATTTCAAAATATATATTACACTTAATTGGACTGATATGAATATGTGCATTATTTTTTATAAATATACCGAAGTATACTAACATTTTAAAATTCGAAGTTATCACTTGTAATGAAAATATGCCATATGAAGGAATAAAAATAACCCAACATCATTGAAGTCTTTTCGCTATTAAAACAGGATAACCAATATCAGTAATCAGGTTTGCCAAACGATATAGATTATCTGACCAGCAAATTACTCAATAAGTTGGATTATCTAATAATTAGGATTATGCTATATAATCTTGATTATTTTAAGCTATTTCAAAGAGGATCAAACCCTAACCATAGCCTTAATAACATCTCTAAATTTTGGTTCTTGATATCCTAGACAAGTCTGAACACATAGCCAAATTTTTAGGTAGCACATAACATTAAACGATATAAATTGGAAGTCACAGCCTGAAAGCAGTATATGGCTCAGTTATGTATATTTTCCAACTAGGAATTTGCCAGCAGACATATCCAAAAGAAAACCTGCTGCATGAATTCTCTCTTGCCTGATCGTAACTTTAGTGAGTAGGAATGAAAACAGGTCGGATAAAGATGGATATTAGTGATATCATATTCGTTTTCATATTTTTTTTGGATTCAGATTCGGATACTTCATATACGGATACAGAAACATATATTATCAGATACGAATACAGAGCGAATATGAATTAGATATAAATATGGTTATGGATATTTATCAGACAAGATAACAAATGTTCTCCAAATTTAGAAGTTTTTTGAATTCAAAAATCTTTTAAAAAAATTACCTTTCTGTTTAAAATCCTAAAGAAAACGATAGATTTTTAAACTTAAAAATCCCCCATTTCTAAACATAAAATCTTTTTTCTTTTCTTTATTCTTTTTTCTCTTTTCCCTTTTTTTCTCTTCTCTATTTTCTCTCTTTCTTCTCCCTTTCCTCTTTCTTCCCTCTTTCCTCTTTCTTTCCCTTCTTTCTCCTGCGTCGGTAGAGCGGCACTGGCAGAGCCAGGCACCGGCCGAGGCAGGGTTGGGCAGGACTAGGCGAGCGAAGCGGGCTGGTGGCCAGGGTGGGGCGCATGGTGGGGACCTAGGCGGGGCACTGGCCAGGACGAGCGGCGGCAGGGGTGGCTATCGGGACAGGGCAACGGAGAGGATGTCTGATCCCTGAAGAGATTGAGAGAATGAGTGAATGAGAAAGAGTAGCTAAAATGAGCACACATCCTAAAGCAGATTTAGGGTTATAACTAACTAGTCTTATGGATTTTTTATTCTGTATAATCCGAATAAGGGTTATCCGGATTATTTGAATCCGAATCTCTATCCGATGGATATCCGTGATGTCATATTCATTTCCATATAAAAAAAAGCCGAAAAAAATTCCGAATTCAAATCTGTTTTTGATTGTTCCGGATGGTGAGGAGCCATGGTGTATACCATGAGGATGATGAGTGATTGTCAACGGGAAAAGAAGACGTAAAGCATCGAGAAGGGAAGATGTGAAGGAATGGAGATGAAGAAGCCTCGACCGTGATGGAGTTCGCACGCGACTCAGGTACACGGACGGACGTCGGTCGGATAGAGGGGTCGCGAAGGCGTACCGGTCCAATCCGGGTGCGTGGAGCTGAAGCGACGAGGAAAACGGGATCCGTCGTGGTGTCGACCAGTGCGACTCAGGTACACGGACGTTCGATCGCCGGGCTAAAGAGCCGTGGGGTCGGAACGGGTCCAATCCGGGTGCACGGTGCGGAGGCGGCGGACGCTTTGTCGGTTTCGGCTCAAAACCGTCAAT
>KE372644.1:409292-421545 GCA_000418225.1 Zizania latifolia | reverse complement strand
TTGAACTGCACTTCATATGCTTGATGAAATGTCTATGTGATCCAAGTGCACCTCAAGTGTTTGTTGTTTTGCTTGTGTGTCTTCGCATGGCATGATTTGTTGAGGTTGTCCATGAATTCGCACACCAAGTGTTCGATCGGTCGTGCATGAGTGCTTTGAGCGTTTCTTTTTTAATAGAACGCGTGTCGCACTTGTGAACACACTTTGATTGACATTTAATCTTTTATTTGGATGATCTTTTCCTGAGAAGCGCTTTGTGGAGATATTCGTATCAGCTTGCCTAGTGTGACGATTATTATCTAGCCTTGTGTTAAATCTTGACAAGTCACTTGTGAGTCCGATACTTGAGTTTGAGGAAGCTTTTCTGAAGTTTTTGTATCGACTTGCTAGGTGTGACTCTTATTGTCCTGTCTTGGACTGAATCTCATTGGGTCACTTGCAAGTCCGATATTTAAGCTTTAGGATTTTTATTTTTCCGCTGCTAATTTTTGTTTGCGCCCATTCACCCCTCTCTGGTCGCTAGTTTCGGTACTACGGATGGAAACTATCCGAACCGTTTTCATCCCTGGCCGAGAGTTTGTGTTCATCGAGTGATCTAGGCCGTCCGTTCCTACTCTGCCGATCCGATGGCCGCGCACCAGCCGGTAAGTTGAAACACGTGGACAGCAGGATCGGCCAAGTACACTAGATCCGATGATCCACGAGAGCAAGGACCTGCGTGTTTTTAACTAAAAGGTAGAATTTCAAAAACTTCTAAATTTGAAGAACATTTGTTATCTACAAGATAGTTTTTTGTTCCAATAAATATCCGTAACCGTATTTATATTCACTACATATTCGTATCTGATATTATCCGTATCTGAATTAAAATTAAAAGAAAATATGAAAAAGATATGATATCACTAATATCTATTCGTATCCAATCCATTTTCATCCCTACCAACCGGTAAGTTGAAACACGTGGATGGCAGGATCGGCCTAGTGCACTAGATCCGATGATCCACGAGAGCGAGGACCTGCGTGTTTTTAACTAAAAGGTAGAGGGCTATTCTGGGAATGTGATGACATGGCGTGATGCCCTTCTGGGGTGGGTTGTGTTTGTTTAAATGGCTAATGAGTGTTGAGATGATCAGTTGATCACCGTGCAAATATTATTCAAATATGCTGTATGGTGGACCTAACTAAATTGGTAAGATAGAACTATCAATCTTTTGACTCTTCATAACACGTGTTGTTTCGATTGGTTAAGGTGAGTTCAACAAATTTTAAATGATGTTTTCTCGTAACATGTGATCTTATTATGTTGTTAAATTTATTATAATTAAATCTATAAAATATGATCTCAATTATTATATTTTTAATAAAATATATATAATATACGAGACCAATAAATTTAAATATATCTTATCCAAATTATATCATAGCTTAAAAAATTAGCTCATTCCTAGCCATGGTAATCAAGCACTTAGATCGTGTCATTTCTAAAACCATACAAACTTAGCCCTCAAACAAAAGGACCAGGTTAATACAAGTACACGGAAGCCGACGTGGCGGACACAGAGCCAGGATCAAAACATTCCCACCGACTCCAAATTTTTTTGATAATAATAAATACGTATGGGCAAAATTATCAACCAACTCCAGTCCCCGAAGGGAAGCGGCTGCTTTGAGCCTTAGTCTACGGTGGCGAGCCCTCTGAGATGGCCGGCAGTGGAGAAGACGAAGGGCGGCTGTCACACCAGATGGTGTGTCATCGTCAAGCTCAGCTGCTGAACAGCTGAAGGAGGAAGCAGAGAAGCTAGAGAAGAATGGCGAGATGGCACATGCGATGGAAATGGTAGCGGAAGAAGACGTGGGTGCGAAGCTTTCTGTTTGAAGGTCGACTGGAGTATGGTGGGAAGCTGTAATCCGGAAATAAAAGCGTAATTGTAAAATGTGCTAGCTCAGCAGAAGACGTATTTTGTAGCTAGTATAAATATGCCGGATGGCAAACAAAGGCGTGCAGTTCAAGAAAGAAATAGAATTCCATTTTCCATTTCGCTTTGTGTTCTTCCTGTGTGCGATGTGAATTCTGGTTGCGTTACTCCTTCGTTGGCGATTTCGTCGCCACCAGTGAGGCCGTAACAATTCTGGTATCAGAGCATGGTGGTGAGATTAAAACTTTGCTTGCTGTATTCCCTTAGTTGGCTGGTAATTTTTTCCCCTAGTGAGGTTGGCGATCACCTTTTGGCTTGATTGCTCTAATTCCTCTCGGGGTTCAGTCGATTCGGGATGCGAGCAGTTCAATCTGGCGTGACAAAACTTACAGACCAGGCAAGTACTCGCTGCTGTGACTAGGATGGAAGAGAAGGTGCTGGAAGCAGTGGCTGCTTTGGCCGTGAAGTTGGAAGGGATGGATCTCAAGTTGGAAGTGCACCAGCAGGAGAGGTTAGATCAGATGCAAACAAAGGTCGATCTGTCTATGGCTACGATGGTGCAGTTTCAACAGGATCACGAATTTGGTGCTCAAAGGAACATGACTCAAAGGAATCCAGTTCAGGATCCTTCAGGGTCCCAATAGGTGGAAGGAGGTGACAGAGATCGACAGGGATGGGATAATCAGCAGAGAAGGTCAGGTATGCCTCGCATGGATTTCCCCAAATTTGATGGAACGGATGCTAGAGTGTGGATAGATAATTGTTTGTCTTATTATGAGATGTACCAAATCCCTGATGTTTTTTGAGTTGCTGCTGTATCTTTGAATTTAATTGGTAAAGCAGCTCACTGGTACAAGGCGTGGAAACAGACTTTTGGCCGTCATGATTGGACTGATTTCAGTCAAACTGTATTGAAGGAATTTGAGGCAAACACTTAGCATGTGAAAATGAATGAAGTCCTCAGGTTGAGACAAACAGGCACAGTGGATGAGTGTAAAAGCAAATTTGATGCATTAGTATATCAAATCAGGTTGTATGACCTGACTGGTGTGGGGGAAGTTTGGCAGATTGGCCAGTTTATCTTTGGACTCAAGGATGATATTAGGTTACATGTTTAGTCCAATGTGCCACAAACTTTAACACATGCTTACCATTTAGCTTTGGCAAAAGAAGGTTTGTCTGAATTGACAGACAACAACAACAAATGGGCTGACAAGGGTGCAGCCATGGCTAAACATGGTGATAAACAGCAGTTTGCCACAGGGGATGTTTAGAAGGCTCTACAACTCGAAGAGTACAGAAGGATAAATGGATTATGTTTCAAATGTGGGGACAAATATGCACCAAACCATGTCTGTCCACCTAGTGGCGGAGCCAGGATCTTGGCACGCTTGAGGCTGAAAACTAACCTAAAACTACTCATGAAAATGTACACGCCAAAATATAATAAAAAACAAGACAACAAATAAAATTCAATTAAAAATTAACAATAAATTATATTAAATAATTACTGCATCGTAGTAAATGAATAGTCAATCACTCAATCACATCTTCATATAATTTTAACTTTGCTAGTCGCTATCTATCAATCAACAATAGGTATAGATCCTGAAGAAGAGCCGAAACCTAAAAAAATATATTGCATATGTGATATGTAAGTGTTGTAAAATATAAAAATTTAATTTCTTACGTAGTTACACATAAGCGATAGGTAATTTATGTTTCCGTGTCACCCACCATTTCACCGTAGAAGGGTCCTCGACCTCTTCAGTCTTCACTAACAGAAGAGAAAAATTCCTAAAAGGCAAACTTCGCATCCGTGCCTTGTAATAAACTTACAGTGAGCATGTGTTGCAAATGATACCGTTTTTCACTATGGAGCCTAAATCGAAACTCCAAAAATTATAGCTACGAGTCCAAATCTAGGGTAGTCTTCCCACATGCAAATGATACGGTTGTTCACTGTGGAGCCTAAATCCAAACTCCAAAATCTAGGGTAGTCTTCAAAGGGTATGAAATACTACACACCCAACAGAGAGAAAGGGAGGGAGGAAGTTTAATATTCGAGCATTACAGAAGCCAATATCTAACTTCTATCAATCCAAATATCCAACAACACTGCAAATTTTTGCGAGGCGGATGAGGGAGTGGATGCACCAACCTTACTACCGAGCTCCTAGGAGATGCCGAGAGCGAGGGTCGTCTTTTCTGTGGTGGGTGGACCGGCCAGAAGCAGCGCACGGCCGGCCATCTTCTTCTGACGGATCATGTCAACCATCAACCACCTGGCCACGCCATGGCCGGGGCGCGGCGCGGGCACTGGCCGCCTCGTCGGGCGCTGCCCGGGAGCAGAGCGGGCCAGCCTCGGGCGCTGTCGGTTGGCCAGAGGAGCGGTGGGCGGCTGGCCTGCGATTGCGGCATCGGTGCCTCGGTGCGAAAGGGAAAAATTGGCTAGCTGCTGGGGCTGGGGCTAGCTGATCGGTGGGACTGAGAGGAGTGTGTCTATGCGTGAGTGCTAGGGTTTTATTTGGGCCACGCACAGGAATGCAGATGGGCCGGCCAGCGGGAGTGCGAACAACGAAGAGGTCCAGCCCCAGCCCTAGGCTGGGCCTAAAAAGTAGGGCTAGGTCCATTACTATTTAAAAAATCAGAAAAAATAAGGATATTATAAGGAAGATTTTTTTTGGCCTGGGGCTGAAGCCCAAACTACCCCAGGCCCAATTCCGTCCCTGTGTCCACCACAACCAGGGGCTCAAGTTCATGCAATAGAAGTACTGGATCATACTGAAATATTACCTGATGAGATACTGGATGTGGTTTCTGGGGGATCAGTGCTGGGAGATGAAAATCAATTTTTCTTGTCAATGAATGCTATGGCTAGGTTACAAGAAGGTAGCACAATTAAACTCCAGGCTTTGATACAAAAGCAGACTATACTAGTGCTTGTTGATTCAGACAGTTCACATAGCTTTGTGAATGAGTCCTTGTTAAAAGTGTTGGAGCTGTTTACATAACCAATAACACCTATCAGAGTTAAGGTGGCTAATGGAGCAATGCTGAATTGTACTAGAAAAGTTTCACAGTTGGAGTGGTGGATCTGGGGCATTACTTTTTGTCATGATATGAAAGTTTTGCAGCAGGGAGGATATGATATTATTTTGGGCATGGACTGGCTTGAGAAGTATAGTCCAATGAGTTGTGATTGGAAGTCCAAGTTGCTGTCATTCTGGTACAAAGGGAATCAGGTAACTCTGAAAGGTTGGTCTGAAGGTGTGGCATTTGATCCGGAGAAGACAAAAGCAATGTTGCATTGGCCAGTTCCTCAATCCATTTCTGAGATGAGAGGGTTCTTGGGCTTGACAGGGTACTACCATAAGTTTGTTCGCAACTATGGTATTCTGACCAAGCTATTAACTATCCTGTTGCAGAAAGCCAAAACGATCATATTGAGAAGCTGGGTTCTGTCGCATACAAGCTGGAATTACCAGAAGGGGCATTGATTCATCCAGTATTTCACGTCTTAGAGCTCAAACAGTATGTTCCACAGCATACACCAGTTTTTTCAGAACTACCGGTGAAATTGGAGTTGGATGTTTTAGATTTGTTGCCCACTCAAATTCTGGACAAACGCTTGGTGAAACGTGGTAATTCAGCACTAGTTCAGCTATTGGTTAAATGGGAGACTGTCAGGTGGGGCCTAACTTATTCCAGGCGCAAGGCAGCCGAGCCCAGGGCCCCAGCCGAGGGAAGCAGTCAGCCCAAAGAGGAAGAAATCAGATAAGTTTAGTAATAGATCAATCTAGTTATTTAGTTTGGTAAGATTAGATTTGTTTGTTATAAGAATAAGAGCTGTAAAGAAGGGGATCGGTGCTATATAAACCTATCCCCGTAATCAGATAAAGCATGCTTGTATTTCTGGCTTTTTGCCTCCGGCTAAGTTCCTGACTCCCTCGCCACGCCGCCACAACGGCACTTCCACGGTGGAGGGGTCCAGGACCTCATCCGGCTATCGATTGCAAGTATCAATTAAGAAGTAGATTGAGTTCAGACCTGAGTTCGTCCTCGGCCAGTGAAAACTTGGTATCAGACGATCCAGGTTCTCCATCCGCTGCCATGAGTTCTCCATCAATCACCGGGTCGGGGACCGGCATTGAAGATGCACTGACCGCCATCATGAAGCGCCTGGATGCCATTGAAGGGAAGTTGCAGCCGATCCAGAAGCTAGAAGAAAGGGTCACGGCCCTGGAAGTGCTTGCCCAGAACCCCGGCCGGCCTCCACTTCCAGCCGCCGCCGATCAGGTCAACCCACCCCTGTGCGTCCGAGGAGGAGGGCGGCCCCATCGTCGCCACACGGGTGATGACGACGACGCTGATCCACCCCCGCGCATCCAGGGAGGGGGGCGCCACCATCCTCGCCGCGCCGGAGATGACGACGACGATGATCAAGACAGAGAATTGATGTCAACCGCCCACAAGCTTGAATTCCCCAAGTTTGACGGCACCGGCGACCTGCTCCCGTGGCTCAATCGCTGCGAGCGTTACTTCCATGTTTGCCGCACACCGGATCACAAGAGGGTGGCGTTTGCCGCTTTCTACCTACTGGATGATGCCCAGTTATGGTTCCACAGGTTGGAGCTCAATGGAGGACAGCCAACCTGGCAGCAATTTGTTCAATTGGTGAATGCGTGCTATGGGCCACCCCTCACAGACAGCCCCCTTGGCGAATTGGCGATGCTACGACGCACAGGGACCGTTGACGAGTACTGTAAGTGGTTCATTGCCCTTTCCTGCAGGGACACGTCGTTAATAGAACATCAGCAGGTCCAGCTCTTCATCACGGGTCTCGGCAACCCACTGCGGACAGATGTATCCCTGCAGCAACCGGCCACCCTCAACGACACCATCATCTTCGCCCGGGCATAAGAGCAGCGGAACACCTCTCGCGAGGACCCAACCCTGCAGTACAGCCGATCGGTGGGCCGGTCATATAACAGGCCGACCGGGTCGACAGCAACGACGCCGGCTCCTTCCAATCCAGCAGTATCCTCCGCTTCAATGACCGGTAAAAATGAGTCCCATACAGTTCGCTTGTCACCCATGGATATTGCTCAACGCAGGAAAGAGGGGAAGTGCTTCCACTACAACGAGCCCTTCACCGCTGGACATAAAAGCCTCTGCAAACACCTCTTCGTCATCGAGGTGCTGGGGGACGAGGAGGAAGACAGCACGCCAAGCGACGAGGAACCAACGATATCCATCCACGCCCTGGTCGGTATTCAGCCCCGGCACGGACGCACGATGCAGCTTCAGGTCAATGTCAAGGGGTCCTGCCTACTCGTCCTGCTCGACTCCGGATCGACGCATAATTTCATCGATATGGAGGCAGCAGCATGGGTCGGCCTCAGCCTGTCCGACCGCGGCGGCCTTCGGGTAGCTGTGGCCAACAGGGACCGCCTAACCAGCCCAGGATGTTGCACGGCAATGAAGATTTCGATCCATGGCGAGAGGTTTCAGATTGATTGCTACGGCCTCGCACTGGGGTCATACGACATGGTGTTGGGCGTGCAGTGGCTGGAGTCCCTCGGACCCATCTTATGGGACTTCCGCCGCAGCACCCTAGCCTTTGTCCGGGACGGCCACCACGTGACTTGGTCCACTGCTGATTCGGCTTCACCGGCAACCCCTTCTGCATTCGGGATCAACTCCCATGTGATGGACGACTTGCTCCGGGAGTACGACCACCTCTTCACACCACCAACCGGCCTGCCCCCGATCCGCCAGCGCGCCCACCAGATCAGATTGCTTCCTGGTACGGCGCCGGTGGCCGTCCGACCTTACCGCTATGCTCATGCGCAAAAGGAGGAACTGGAGAAACAGTGCAGTGAAATGCTTCAGTCCGGTGTAATCAGACCAAGCACGTCCGCCTTCTCCGCGCCTGTCCTCCTCGTCAAGAAAGCAGATGGGTCCTGGCGTTTCTACGTCGACTACAGGGCCTTAAATGCAGTAACCGTGAAGGATAAATTTCCCATACCAGTCGTGGATGAGTTACTTGATGAACTCAAAGGGGCTACATTTTTCACAAAACTGGACCTCCGTTCCGGTTATCACCAGGTGCGAATGCACCCCGATGACGTGGAGAAGACCACATTTCGCACTCATCAAGGGCTGTTTGAGTTTCTGGTCATGCCCTTCGGCCTGACCAATGCACCAGCCACATTTCAGGCGCTGATGAACGAGGTTCTTCGTCCCTTTTTACGCCGGTTTGTGCTGGTATTCTTTGATGATATCCTCATATTCAGTCCATCATGGGCTGAGCATCTTCAACATGTCCACGCCATACTAACTAAGCTGCAGGAGAACAAGCTCGTCATGAAAAAGTCCAAGTGTGCCTTCGGCTACCGCGAGGTGGCTTACTTGGGCCACGTCATCTCGGCTGCAGGCGTTGCCATGGACGAGGAGAAGGTGCGTGTAGTGGTAGAATGGCCGGTCCCCCATTCCATCCACGCAGTCCTCACGTTTCTCGGGCTGGCCGGCTACTACCGCCGATTCATCCGCGACTACGGCTCCATCGCCACGCCACTGACGAATCTTCTCCGCAAGGACGGCTTCCGCTGGGGTGAGGAGGCTGCCCAAGCCTTCACCATGCTCCAGAAGGCGCTCACGTCGGCCCCGGTGCTTCAGCTACCTGACTTCAGCCGCGACTTCATCGTGGAGTGCGACGCCTCTGGTTCAGGCTTTGGAGCGGTACTTCACCAAGGAGGAGGTCCGATTGCGTTCTACAGCAAGCAGATCGCGCCACGCCATGCCAAGCTCACAGCGTATGAGAGGGAGCTCATTGGTTTAGTCCTGGCCGTACGCCATTGGCGACATTATCTTTGGGGGCATGAATTTCTCATCCGTACTGAACACTTTAGCCTCAAGTTTTTGCTAGATCAGCGGCTGTCGACAATACCTCAGCATCAGTGGCTCAGCAAACTACTCGGGTTTGATTTTCGGGTGGAATTCAAGCCTGGGGCGTCCAATGTCGTGGCCGACACATTGTCCCATCGCGATACTGAAGAGCTCGGGTCAGCCATGGCACTGTCAGCTCCAACCTTTGCACTGTTTGACAGTCTCCGTGCAGAACTGCGTTCCGATCCAGCCCTCCGAGACCTCAAGACGGCGGTTAAAGCAGGCAAAAAAGGGCCGACATGGAAGATTACCGACGGCCTCATCACGGTGGCCGGCCGGGTCTACATCCCGCCCCTGTCCTCCTGCCTACCGGCCGTGCTAGCTGCGGCTCATGGCGGTCATGAAGGCGCCGAGAAGACCCTGCACCGCCTCTGTCAGCACTTCCACCTGCCCGATGCACGCCAGGTGGTATGAGATCATGTGCGGTCTTGTGTCCACTGCCAGAAGAACAAAAGCGAACAGCTCCTACCAGGTGGTCTCCTCCAACCACTTGAGGTCCCTGCAGCCATCTGGGCAGACATAGCAATGGATTTTGTTGAAGGGTTCCCTAGGATCAACGGCAAGTCCGTCATTCTGACAGTGGTCGATCGATTCTCCAAGTACGCTCACTTCATACCCCTGGGTCACCCATACACAGCCACCTCAGTCGCCCGGGCCTTCTTTGACGACATTGTCCGTTTACACGGTTTCCCGACTTCCATCGTCAGTGACCGAGACCCCGTCTTCACCAGCAAGTTCTGGCAAGAATTATTCTCACTTGCAGGTGTCACGCTCGCCTTATCCTCAGCATTTCACCCGCAGTCCGACGGGCAGTCTGAGGCGACCAACAAGGTGATCTCCATGTACCTCCGGTGCCTTACGGGGGATCGTCCGCGACATTGGCTCCATTGGCTTCCATGGGCCGAATACTGCTACAATACATCCTTCCACTCATCACTACGGACGACCCCCTTCAAAGTGGTTTATGGCCGAGATCCACCACCGTTACTGCCGTATAATTCCGAGGCTCATCTTCCGGCAGTTCACCAGCAGCTTAGAGATCGTGATGAGTTCCTCTTCCAAGTTCGCAAGCGCTTGGAACAGGCCCAACACCACTATAAGCACTAGTACGACCGCAAACACAGAGAACTGCAGTTCAGTGAAGGTGACTGGGTCTGGCTCTGCCTCCTGCATAGGCCGATCGCTTCATTGCAGCTACACGGTCGTGGCAAACTCGGACCCAAGTTCTTTGGCCCATTCAAAATTCTGGAGCGTGTGGGAGATGTGGCGTATAAACTGGAGTTACCTAAGGGCGCTAAGCTCCATAACGTCTTTCATGTTGGATTATTAAAGCCATATCATGGCGAACAGCCTCAGTCCCCAGGGTCCCTTCCACCCATCCAACATTGCCGCGCCTGCCTTGAACCGTTGGAGGTGTCGCAAAGCAGATTGGCAAGAGGAAAACAGGAGGTCTTGGTGCACTGGAAGGACAGGCCAGCCGCAGAAGCAACATGGGTGGCCCTGGACGAATTTCGCTCAGCATAACCATCTTTCCAGCTCGCGGATGAGCTGATTGTCCAGGGGGGGACAGATGTCAGGTGGGGCCTGACTTATTCCAGGCGCAAGGCAGCCGAGCCCAGGGCCCCAGCCGAGGGAAGCAGTCAGCCCAAAGAGGAAGAAATCAGATAAGTTTAGTAATAGATCAATCTAGTTATTTAGTTTGGTAAGATTAGATTTGTTTGTTATAAGAAAAAGAGCTGTAAAGAAGGGGATCGGTGCTATATAAACCTATCCCCGTAATCAGATAAAGCATGCTTGTATTTCCGGATTTTTGCCTCTGGCAGAGTTCCTGACTCCCTCGCCGCGCCGCCACAATGGCGCCTCCGCGGCGGAGGGGTCCGGGACCTCGTCCGCTATCGATTGCAAGTATCAATTAAGAAGTAGATTGAGTTCAGAGATGAGTTCGTCCTCGGCTGGTGACAGAGACATTGCTGATTGATTGTGCTACCTAGGAAGACTACAATGTGCTGCGAGCCCTTTTTCCAGCTGCTGTTATTTGGGAGGAGGCATTGGCTAAAGGGGGAGGCAATGTCACACCAGATGGTGTGTCATCGTCAAGCTCAGCTGCTGAACAGCTGAAGGAGGAAGCAGAGAAGCTGGAGAAGAATGGCGAGATGGCACATGCAATGGAAATGGTAGCGGAAGAAGACGTGGGCACGAAGCTTGCTGTTTGAAGGTCGACTGGAGTATGGTGGAAAGCTGTAATCCGGAAATGAAAGCATAATTGTAAAATGTGCTAGCTCAGCAGAAGACATATTCTGTAGCTAGTATAAATATGCCGGATGGCAAACAGAGGTGTGCAGTTCAAGAAAGAAATAGAATTCCGTTTTCCATTTTGCTTTGTGTTCTTCCTGTGTGCGCTGTGAATTCTGGTTGCGTTACTCCTTCGTCGGTGATTTCGTCGCCTCCAGCGAGGCCATAACAGTGGCGGAGGAGTGGCATCGAGGTGACCGCCCTGCAGTTCGGCTACGACGGGCAGCCGCCGCTCTTCGCGAGGCTTAATCTACGCATTGCCCCCGGCTCGCGGTGCCTCCTCATCGGCGCAAACGGATCTGGTATTCCCTAACCCTAAACCCAACACTAACACCTCCAATAAGCCGCGATCCGTACGCAATTTCATAGGTTCCACTCATTGATTATTTGATTTGGTGTCTTTGGCCACCGAATGCGAAGTGTGGGGATTTACGAGTTAATGCTTGACTTACATAATGAGCAATGTTCTCTCCACGTGTCGTTTAGATTAGAATTAGATACAAGGTGATTTGCCGTTCCTCTATTCATAATCTGAAGTAATTGGCGTGTAATTTGTTTGCTAGTTACGAGAGGGGTTTCTCCTGTGCCCCTCGCATTTGAATTGTTCTGAATTATGTGATGTTTATAGTGGTATCCTTCAAATTTTGGTATTCGGCAGTCTGGTGTTATGGCTTTCTTTGAGGCAAGGCTACTCTGCACTTGTACTTGAGTTGGAGCTAAAGCACAATGTTAATGGAAGGGTGTATGCAACTTAGCTATATATACTTGAGGTGATTAACAAAAATGGAGTTCAAAGAGTGATATGTTTTATACAAATAAGGGTACTCCCTGAGGAGCCATGGTGTATACCATGGGGATGATGAGTGATTGTCAACGGGGAAAGAAGACGTAAAGCATCGAGAAGGGAAGATGTGAAGGAATGGAGATGAAGAGGCCTCGACCGTGATGGAGTTCGCACGCGACTCAGGTACACGGACGGACGTCGGTCGGATAGAGGGGTCACGAAGGCGTACCGGTCCAATCCGGGTGCGTGGAGCTGAAGCGGCGAGGGAAACGGGATCCGTCGTGGTGTCGACCGGTGCGACTCAGGTACA
>KE372644.1:362405-385136 GCA_000418225.1 Zizania latifolia | reverse complement strand
ACCTCAGGCCATCATGCAGTTCCAGGCGACAGTTGAAGTGGAGTCCGGGCACAAGCTGAGAGCGTTGCGCACAGACTGTGGCGGCGAGTTCACCTCAGTGGAGTTTGGCGAATATTGCGCCGATCAGGGGGTACGACGCCAACTTACTGCCCCTTACTCTCCACAGCAGAATGGAGTTGTCAAGCAGCGGAATCAGACCGTCGTTACAATGGCTCGAAGCATGACAAAGGCCCAGAACCTGCCTAGAAAGTTCTGTGGGGAGGCGGTGTCCACCGCCGTTTTTATCCTCAACCGGTCACCGACCAAGAGTGTTGATGGGATGACTCCTTATGAAGCATGGTGCAGAAAGAAACCAACGGTGAGTTACTTTCGCATATTTGGCTGCGTGGCTCATGTGAAGAATGTGAAGCCACACCTCCAGAAGCTTGAAGATAGGAGCACGCTGATGGTGTTTGTCTGCTATGAAGCCGGCTCAAAGGCATACCGGGTGTACAATCCGGTCACCAACAGCTTGCATGTCTCGAGGGACATCGTCTTCGACGAGCAAGCCCAGTGGGACTGGGAATCAGAGCAGCCCGAAGATACACCGTCAAGTGCTGACCCTTTCACTGTGGAATTTTCCACGGTTGTTGTCACGGAGACACAGGGAGATGCACATCCAGCCACACAAGCTTCAACAAGAGCTTCACCAAGCACTCTAGAACCGGCAGGAACACCGACGATAGTGGCCGTTGAGTTTGCCACACCGCCGATTGACGCCAAAGATGTTCTTGACACCGATTATGAAGATGATGAGCCAATTCGCTTCCGCATGTTGGACAACATTCTTAGACCAGCACCTGTGCCCCCCTTGGCGCGACGAGAGCTCCTCTCTGAGTCCGAGGACCTCCTGCTCACTTCGGCTGAGGAGCCAGCCTCATTCAAAGAAGCAGAGCAGAATCAGTCCTGGAGGCAGGCGATGCTGGAGGAGATGGAGTCGATCGAGAGTAATCACATGTGGAAGCTAATTGATCCTCCTGCAGATTGCTGCCCGATCGGACTCAAGTGGGTCTACAAGGTGAAGCGGGACGAACATGGCAACATCGTCCAGCACAAGGCGCGTCTTGTGGCCAATGGGTATGTGCAGCGGTCGGGCATCGACTTCGAGGAGGTGTTCGTGCCAGTCGCTCACATGGACTCTGTGCGGCTGCTACTTGCAGTGGCGGTAACAGAGGATTTGGAGGTCCATCATATGGACGTGAAGATGGCGTTTCTCAACGGTGAGTTATCCGAGTTGGTCTATGTTGTGTAGCCACCAGGTTTCGTGCGCGACGGGGAAGAACACAAAGTACTCCGGTTGAAGAAAGCCTTGTATGGGTTGCGCCAGGCGCCTCATGCATGGAACTCGAAGCTGGATGAAAGTCTCCATCGACTTGGGTTCGAGCACAGCCCCTCGAATCATGCTATGTTTTCACGTGGCCAAGGCAACTCCCGACTTCTTGTGGGAGTGTACGTGGATGATCTGATCATCACTAGTGCAGGCACAGAAGAGATATGCAAGTTCAAGGTAGAGATGCATAGCTTATTAAAGATGAGCGACCTTGGACTGTTAAGCTATTATCTTGGGATTGAAGTTAAGCAGACTACAGACTACATCACTGTTTGCCAGGCAGCCTATGCGAAAAAGATCTTGGAGAATAGCAGCATGGCTGGCTGCAATCCAAGTCAAGTGCCGATGGAGACACAACTTAAATTGACAAAGAAAAGCAATAGTCCACCAGTGGATGCAACCATGTACCAAAGTATCATTGGCAGCTTAGATGGCGTTCTCTCTACAGATTTAGATGGAACCCTGTTTAATATGAAAGTAGTAGTTTCTAGAGCAAATCCCTAAAAGGACAATGAAAGATCAGATTGACTCATCATTGATCGGACCATGTCTAACAATGTTCGGTTCCTTTGCTTGGACAACCCATTCCATTGGGGCATGCCTGGTGGAGTCAACTGTGGAACAATTTCACACTGTTTTAGATGATCAATAAACTCATGGCTCAAATATTCACCTCTACGATCAGATCACGGAAATTTAATTGTCTCACCTGTATGATTTTGTACCTCATTCTAGAACTCCTTGAACTTTTCAAAGGGTTTTGACTTATGCCTCATCAAGTAGATGTAACCAAATCTACTAAAGTCGTCGGTAAAAGTAATGAAGTACTAAAAACCACCTCTGGCTGTAGAACTCATTGGTCTACATACATCAGTATGTACAATGGCCAACAATTCATTTGCCCTCTCACTTTGACCAGTGAAAGGCGTCTTAGTCATTTTGCCAAGTAAACAAGACTCTCATGTGTCAAACGATTCGAAATCAAATGACTCCAAAAGCCCATCTATATGGAGCTTCTGTATGCGCTTCTCATTTATATGACTTAAACGATAATGCCAAACATAGGTAGGATTCAAATCATTAAGTCGATGTTTCTTGGTATTAACGTTATAAAAATGTGTATCCTTAAGATTCAGAATATATAAGCCATTCAACAATGGACAAATACCATAGAGCATACCATCTAAAAATATCGAGCAATACTTGTTCTTTATTACGAATTCAAAACCGTCTTCCTCTAAACATGACGAAGAGATAATGTTTCTGCCCAAGGCGGGAATAAAATAACAATTATTTAATTCCAAAACTAATCCTGAGGGTAGCGACAAAGAATAACCGACGGCCGACGCAGTAACTTTTGCACCATTGCTGACGTAGATATCCAATTCGTCTCTTGCACACTTCTTTGTCTTATTCAGTCTCTGTAATGATTTGTAAGTATGAATCATTGATCTGGTATCAAAACCCATGAATCACTTGGACGAGTAGCAAGATTAATTTCAATAACATTTATACCTGAAGTAGAAGTCACACTTTCCTTCTTTTTTTGAGTTCTTCCAAGTACAACTTGCAATTCCTCTGCCAATAACCAGTCTTATGGCAGTGGTGGTAGGTGTCAGAAGTAGCAGGGCCAGTCTTGGACTTTCCAGCTGGTTTAGACTTAGAGCTCAAGATCACATATGAAGCTTTAGCCTTTTCCTTACGTTTTCTCTTCTTGCTATCCTTCTGAACCATCATCACATGACTAGAATACTTTTTAATACTATCCTCAGCAGTCTTTAGCATCCCATGCAATTCAGCCATGCTTTTCTCCATGCTGTTCATATGAAAATTTAAAATGAACGGCTCGAAGCTCATAGGGAGCGACTGGAGAATCACATCCGTGGCCAACACTTGGTCAAGGAGAAAACCAAGTTTTTTCAGGCTCTCAATGTAACCAATCATCTTGATCACATGAGGACTGACTAGGCTGCCTTCCGCCAACCTACACTCAAACAAAGATTTTGAGATGTTGTACCTCTCAGTCCGTGCTTGGTTCTCAAACATGCCTTTGAGTCCCACGATCATATCGTAGGCATCCCTATCCTCATATTGCTTCTGAAGCTCAGAGGACATACAGGCAAGCATGAGACAACTGACATCAACTGAATCGTTGGTGTGCTTCTCATAAGCCCGCCGATCAGCGGCAGATGCATCATCATTTGGTTCATCAGAATGGGGCTCCTCTAGAACATATTCCTTTTTCTCTTGTTTGAGAACAATTCTTAAGTTTCTATACCAGTCAATAAAGTTTGTTCTAGAAAGTTTTTCCTTTTCAAGAATTGATCGCAGATTAAAAATAGAAATGTTCTTTGCAGTAGTGCCATGATCTACAACAAAAATGTAAGGTTCAGCACTATGCTATGTGAATCTTCTATCAAATAAAAGATGCTCCACTACATGATATACAATCGTTTTCCCTCTTATGACATGTAGTGGCACAAGATCCATATTCAACTAACTCATAGTGAGCTTTGGCATCACTGCTAGAAGATCAGTGACATAGGTAAGCAACCCTTTGATAATCACATCCCTATGTGACTCCTGTTCGTTGGGGTGGCATCCTATGCCTCAACGCCCAACTCCATGCCCCAAAGCCCAAAACCGTTTTGATAGCTTTGTTAAGCAAATCAATACTATGCATGTGGTTGTCTGACACCCACCCTAACTGGTCAAGATAAAAGATGGCACCCTGCTTTTGGCAGACCCACCATACAATGATCAAAAACTTTATAGGTTCAGCTATTGGAAAGGGCATTAAAGTTCTTAATTTTTTGAGAGAAACTATTCTAACACGGTAACGACGCCTACCACACACAGAAACATGAAAGAATAGTATGATAGGAATATAAGTAAACATCACAGGCAATCATATTAACTGTGACATAGTATGACCCTTTTTACATGGTGATCTCTATCTCCATGGTTCCTGTCCTTCGGGTCATCACGCTTCAAGCCTCCATGAACTTATATCAGTCTATTACAGCTAATAGCACTATACTAATTACATGAGCAGAAGCATCACATGTCGACGCGCAGGTCATACAATATTTGAACAGCTTTGGGCTGTAATTAACTATGACACACAGGTCATGAAAATTACACGTATGCATCATACACATCACAAGGCCATACTAGTCACAACATTCTCTGCAAAAACAAGTTAAGCGTAGGGCCCGGAACTTTCGATCGTAGGGCCCGAAATTTATGAGTCAAACCCGGAACTTCCGAAATCAACCTTCTGTATCGAATTTAATTTGGCCCGGAACTTTTGAGTCACACCCGGAACTTCCAAAAATAACCTTCTGTTTCGAAGTTTATTTTGGCCCAGAACTTCCGGTCCAACCGGAACTTCCGAAAATCCGACACAAGAATAATATATCTAATCTATTTCCACCACATATCACCTATATGTGATCGATCTAGATCGAACACTACGCACGTAGGCTCTGATACCACTGTTGGATTATGGGGAGGCTACGCTAGCATTAATTTCAAAAATTTTACCCCGTTCTTCCAGAAACCATGCGTGTAATGGGATCATAGATCATTACCTCTAGCCACGAAACACGCTAGGGCAGCGGAAGTAGAGTTGATGAAGCGTGTTCTTGATCAGCTCCGCTCAGTTCCGTCAGTTCGTCGGCGACGAAGATGACGTAGTCTGGCAATCTTTATGGGAAGATCAGCACCACAGTAGCAGCGGGGCCTCTACGGTATCCACACGTATAGGGACGGGATCACCTCAAGAAGGTATGCTAGTATCGCGCGAGAGATTAAGGGAGAGTTGGCCACAACCGGTGTAGCCTGGAGAGGTGGCGGCTAGGGTTAGGTTGAAGCAACAACCAACAACAGTCTTTTCGTCATAGCCCCTCCTCTCCTTATATAGTGCCATCTCATGGGCCTTTAATCGGTATTAAAGCCCAATAGATCTAATCTATCTGTCTGGCCCGGAAGTTCTGGCCTAGGCCTGAAACTTTCGAAAATAACCTTCTATATGAATTTATTTCTGTCCGAAACTTTTGGTCCAACCAGAACTTCCGAAAATAACATTCTGTATCGAATTTATTCTGACCCGGAACTTCTGGGATTCACTCAGAACTTCTGGTTCGTCTAGAACACACCTTTCAGGCAGGCCTAGAACTTCCGGTCCAACCAGAACTTCTGGTTCCTCTAGAAACCAAAACTAGGGCTGGCCCGAAACATCCGGATGCTCCAGAACCCGGAACTTCTGGCCTCAAGCCAGAACTTCTGGTTCCCTTAGAATTCTCTTGGGCATATTTCCATCACTTGAGACGTAATGTATAACTAAGAGTACAGTCAATTATCTACCAAAGTATATGCTTAGTAACTCGATGGTAAATGATTGAAGGTATATATCTTAGGCAATTCAAACCATAGCACCTATCTGTTGGGAGAATTATCTTCCGTCATACTTAGAGAAACTATCAAGAATTAATTAAAGGGCCTAGCACCCCTTCGATGATTCAGAGGCTTCGGCTCCCCAAAGCCCTCAAAGACATTTGAAGTCCTCGAAGGCATTCGACTTCTAAACAACTCCTCGAAGCCCTTGGAAGCGATCGGCGGACGAAGTCAAGATTCCAGAAGGCCTCCATGATGGAGCCTTCGGAAATACCAGCTCAAAGGGCTGATACCGCATCGAAGTCTTGGATTAATATCGGGGGTATGCATTCCTTTTGATGGGATGTATACTTTATAGCACTACTTACGACTTTTACTACACTACCCCTATGTGTATTTGTACTATGTATTATAGGCATAGTCGGTTGTAAATAGGGGGTAATAACGTATTACCCTTTATAAATTATGCCTATAAATACCCCCTCTTTACTGCTGAGGATGGGATCACGAACTATTTCACTCACAGAAATATATATACTCTAGGACGCGTGGTATTACTCCATTCGGAGGCCTGCTCCTGGATCAAAACACTTAGACTGAGTCTTAAGCCCTTCGAGGCATATTGAACCTGTTGTGGAATAATTCATTACACCAACAGTTGGCGCCATCGTGGGGACCTTAGTTCCAAACTAGCCTCTCTACCACCGTTTCTAGACAAACTTCGAAGCATGCCTCCAAAGAAAGGCAAGAGCTCGGCTCCTTCTCGAAAGTCTCTTCAGACTGCCGAAGCCAGTGCGTAGGGCTCCAGAGTCCCCTAAGACCTTGGAAACCTTCTAGAAGCTACATTACAGGCTATGAGCTCCCTCTTAGCAAACCCCACTATCCTGCCATTCACGAATGCTGCCTCTAAGCCAGAGGGGCCCCCAATGGTCCCCCGAAGGCGATTCCCCTCAAAGCTTTGGGACTTCAACGACAAGCTACCTTGTCGCCCTCAATAGCACTACGAACCAATTATGTCCGGTCGCAGGAGCTAGGGGATCTCTCTCGCCAAAGTGAAGCCTTTGGAGACGCCCAGGCCTCTGAGCTGGTCTTGTTACGTGCTGAAGTCCAAAGGTGGCATCAAAGCATGGCTGAGCAGACATACACCCCTAAAACCTTCGTCCATCAACCAAGGCCCGCTATCGTCACCTTGAGTGATCATGGAGAGCAGGGGTCTCAAGAGCAGAGGCAAAATGCCTCCTTCGATGAGAGGTCACCGCTGCACCCGGACCTTCAGATGGTCCGCTTCCATTCAAACTGCCAAAGTACTCCAGGGACTCAGACCCTAATGAATTCACATGCTCCAATGCCCTCGCAATTGAGGCCAGCGGAGGCAAAAGAGACACCATGGTGAAGTGCTTTCCATTGGCCCTCAAAGGCATAGCCCTCCGGTGGTTCTGGTCCCTTAAGCCAGGCTCCGTTAGATCATGGGAGCATCTCTAAAAGAAGTTCACCAGCAACTTCTAGGGGACTTATGTGGCACCCATATCCACTTGAAGTCTTTTCCAAGTAAAACAGCAGCCCCAAGAGACCCTTTGAGAATATTTCCAATGTTTCGCTTATACGAAGTCGTAGATCAAGGGACTCTCCACGTCGTCTGTGGTCGATGCGGCTCACGAAGGGGTCACACATTCTGGCCTCGACAAACTGCACCAGAAGCTGATCTCATCGATGGCTCAACTGATTAAATATTTCGAGGAGCACGCCCGCTCCAAGGAGGGCCAGCTCCACAGAAATGCCCCCATCGCCCTGGCCCCAGTGCTGGAGGCACGGGCTTCAAGCCCACCTAAGCCAGCCTTCGGTGAAGGAAGGGCCCTCGAGTCCAAGAGAAGTCGAAAGCACTTCTGGAGCGAAGTGCTAAGCATCGCTGGGTCCTGACTCCTAAAGTTCCAGCAAGGCCAAGGATGAGGCCAATGCACTGGTCCGAGACCAGCTGCCGGACCTTCTGCTCTAGGCCAAAATTTCTTCTATAATGTACATGGGGCCAACCACAGCCATAACATCGACACTTGCAAGGCCATTTTGCCCTACGAGGCGACTACCTCGAATGGACCACAGGATGAGGGACAACAGATCGAGCACCCGAAGTCGACTGCCCAAAGCAAATCCAAGCTATGGCCCATGCTGAGCCAAACGAAGTACCACCTCGAGTCCCGACGGTAAGAGCGATGCCACCCCCAAAGATTGAAGATGCATCAGGGCCCTCGAAGCGAGTAGTGCTCCCGATTTCTGGTGGTGGAGTGCTTGGGAATCTGTCCAAGCGGTAGAGACGTGAATATGTCTGCGAAGTAGGCCATATCGGGACTTCATCCTCAGCCACATCAATACCGGAGTGGGCTCATGTACCGATCTCCTTCTCCTCCGAAGATGCGGTTGGAGTCAAGTTCCCGCATGTAGACCCCCTCATTATCTCCGTTGATGTTGCAGGTACCAAGGTGCGGTGCATACTCGTCGATGGGGGTAGCTCCGCAGACATCATCTTCGTGCATGCCTTCGTTCCTCGGAAGCATCTCCTTCTGGCAGTGAGGCCTCTGCAATGGTTTAATGGGCCGCTAACCAAAGCAATAGGCCAGATAGGCCTACAAGTTACCTTTGGCGAGGGTAACCTCGCACGTATAGAAGAAATCATCTTCGATGTTGTCAATGCCCCTTACACCTATAACGCTATACTCGGAAGGGGTACTCTGAATCAGTTCAGAGCGGTCGCACATCATAATTATTTGTGTGTAAAAATTCTGACTCAAGGGGGAGTCCTTACGATGTTCGGAGACTAGAGCGTAGCACAAAGGGTTGAGTATGGCCATGTGGCACCCCTCGTTGCTTGACAGGTGCACTCCGTTCAGGCGCAAAGTGGGAGTAGTACACCCCCAAAAGATCACTGAGGACCAGCGATCAAGCTGAAGCCCGATGGGGAGGTAATCACCCAAACCATAGTCAAAGGAGGGCTCAAGTACCCTCTACCATTCGGAGGTGATCACTTAAGTCCCGAAGAGTTAACTTTGCTCGAAGGGACCCTAAGGTGCAACTTTGATGTCTTCGCATGGACTGACGAAAACATCCCAGGGGTGGACCAGAGCTTTATTGAACACTCTTTGCTGGTCAACCCTCAGGCTCGCCCTGTGCTCGAATGGGCAAACCTTGCTAATGTTGAAGTGGAGAAGTTACTGCATGCCAGAGTCATACGGAAAGTTAGCCATTCAGAGTGGCTATCAAACCCTATTTTTGTAAAAAAGAAAAACACCAGAAAATGGCGCATGTGTATAGACTACACTTCGTTGAATAAAGCTTGCCCCCGTGACCCCTACCCCATGACTCGCATCGACCAGTTGGTGGATTCAACGGCCGGCTCCGAATTGTTAAGCTTCCTCGATGCATACTTCAGATATCATCAGGTATGGCTCAAGCAAGAGGATCAAGAGAAAACAAGCTTTGTAACCCCTTCGGGTGTATATTGCTATGTGCGTATGCCCTTTGGCCTATGAAATACCGGGGCTACCTACTCTAGATTAATCATGAAGGCCTTGGGCCATCAGTTAGGGAGGAATGTCGAGGCCTATATGGATAACATTGTAATAAAAAGCGCCAAGACAAATGTGCATAGCAAGGATTTAGCTGGAACCTTCAAAGGTTTACGAAGGGTTGGAATTTGGCTAAATCTAGAAAAATGTGTATTCGGAGCCCGAGCAGAGAAATTGCTGGGGTATCTAGTTTCGAGCCGAGGGATCAAAGCTAGCCCCATGCAAATTAGTGTACTGCAACGAATGGCACCTCTGAAGAATTTAAAGCAGGTTCAGAAGCTCGCAGGCCTCCTTGCGGCCTTGAGTAGGTTCCTCACGCGCTCGGCCGAGCAAAGCCTGCTTATCTTTAAAGCGCTGAAGGGCTCCGAAGATTTTATGTGGACCCCGGAGTGCCAAGCCAGCTTTGATGATTTAAAATTATACCTAGCAAATTTGGCCACTCTCTCCACTCCGCTTCCTAAAGAAGAACTGCAATTCTACCTCACAATGACAGCCTTCGCTATTAGTGCAATGCTAGTAGTAGCGAAGGCCAGTTGGTTCAAAGGCTGATATACTTTGTTTCCGAAGCCTTGTCTAGAGCAAAAACGAGGTACACGGAGCTCGAAAAAAATAACATATTCCCTAGTTATGGCCTCAAGAAAGCTTCGCCACTATTTTTTAGCACACGATATTATTGTGCCAACATCATGTCCACTAGGGGATATACTCCACAACAAGGACTCCACAGGCCTCATTGGGACGTGGGACGTTGAACTTACACCCTTCAAGATCACTTTCACTGCACGAACTGTGATCAAGTCTTAGATTCTGGCAGATTTTGTTGCAGAATGGACCCCTCCAGTTGCTTGGCAGCCCGAAGTACCATGGAAAGGCATGTGGACCATATATTTAGACGGTGCTTACCAAACCTCCAGTGCAGGCGCCGGAGCTATAATAATTTCTCCCTCTGGCCAGCAGGCATTGTATTCTATAAGGCTAAATTTTAAAGCCACAAATAATGTAGCCGAATACGAAGGCATGTTGTTAGGCCTTTGAAAGGCGCGTGCACTAGGTGCCGCACGTGTAATTATAAAAATAGATTCACAGGTCGTCGCAGGCCATGTCAATAAAAGCTTTCAAGCTCAGCAGCCTGACCTCACAGGATACCTAGGCAAAGTACAAAAGGCAGAGCTAGCTTTCAAAGGAATTTTGATTCGGAGTATTCCGAGAGCTAACAATCAGCAGGCCGATGCCTTAGCCAAAGCGGCAGCCAGAGGGCACGAGCTAGTGGCCGGAGTATTTTATGAAGCACTAGCAGCACCCTCCGCATCCATGCCACAAACTGTCAAAGTGTTATGTGTATAGACTGATGATTGGCGAAGCCCCATTATGGCAATGATAAAAGATGAAGTAGACCTTCTAGAAGGCCCCGAGTTGCGAAGAATGAAGTGCAGGGTCCGAAATTATCATATAATAAATGATCATGTATAGAAATTAGGAGTATGTGCTCCGCTACTCCGCTGCATCTCTAGAACCGAAGGCTAGGACACGCTCAGAGAAAACCACGAAGGGCTATGTGGAAATCATTTAGCACCTCGAGCTCTGGCAGGAAAAACACTCCGGCAAGGGCTCTATTGGCCAACTATAACTGCGAATGTGGAGGACTTCGTCCGCACTTGTCAAGGGTGTCAGTGGATGGGGCGACGAAGTCACCTACAACCCGCTCCGCTGCAAGTCATTGCCTAGTATGGCCATTAGCCCGATGGGGCATGGACATCATCAGAGCCTTCCTTAGGGCGAAGTGTAATTTGAAGTTTGTAGTCGTGGCCATCGAGTACTTCTCTAAATGGGTGGAAGCCAAAACATTAACTGCAATAACTTTGAACAATATACAGAAGTTCTTCTGGCAGAACATAATATGCCGTTTTGGAGTACCTAGACAACTGACGATCGATAACGGCACTCAATTCAACTCCGAGCCATTTAAAGAATTTTGCGAAGGGCTAGGCATCGAGTTATGCTTCGTAGCAGTGCGACGCCTGCAGTCCGACAGAGCAGTTAAAAGAGCTAACGGTAATATCTTGTTAGGCCTCAACCGCTGGATCGTGGGCCTTGCAAAAGGCTTATGGGCCAAAAAGTTGCCAAAGATCCTGTGGTCCATTCAAACTATATAAACCCAGTCCACAGGATTCACACCCTTCCGCCTACTGTTTGGAGATGAAGCCATAACGCCCACAGAGCTAAAAGGGGGGTCACTCCGCACACAGATACCGGAGGACACCTCCAAAAGGGTAGAATCCCTAGATCTTTAAGAAGAAACAAGACTAAGGGCCATTGCTAATCTGTCAAAGTACCAAGCACAAACGAAGGTGTGGTACAACCCGAAGGTGAAGCCAAACATCACACAACCAGGGCACCTTCTACTATGAAGCGTTCTTACACCGGGCAAGCTGGGTAACAAATGGGAAGGCCCCTTCGTGGTACTCCGATCAAATCGACCAGGGTCTTTCAGACTGGCTACTTCTACTCTCAAAGGCAAAGAGTTAAGACACACCTGACATGCAGAGCACCTTTGGCGGTACTACGCATAAATTCAAGCATGACGCTTGTCATACTATATATCTTCGAATAAAGCTCCTACGTGAGCATGCTTCCTTATAAGGTAACATACATCCCCCCGAGGACATCAGTACGCTGCTAGCCCGGACTCAAACCTATTGAAGTAACGATGGATGCATCATCATAACAATACAGCTTCGGTGGTCATGGCTATCGCGCTCTCATTTTCGCTACCCGAAGCCATTGGCTCGGCGCAAGACAAACAAAGTCTAACATACCTACAAGCGTACTGCGCTCTGGTGTGAAACCCGGAACCCAATGCTCGAAGGTAGATCTTTTGAGTATGGCTAACGACACTGACTTCGGGTACCCTTATGGATCCCAAAAAATTCGATGTGATCTGCTCCACCATTATCACTTCACAGCGCCTCCGGGTCTGAAGTGGTATAAAACATAGGGGGACCATCGCTGAGTAAGTACCTCAAGGCATACCCATCTGTCCCAAGCGACCTAGAGTCCTAAAACGTTTACGGACACATAATCAAAGTACGCCTTCAAGAATAATCATACTTTGTATGAATCGAAGCATAGCACTACCACATGCAAATTACTCACCGCACATATGCAAAATCACACCTACCATGAGCAAGGGGGGCAAATCAGTACCAAGCATACTTTGAACAGCAAAGTTATAATAAAACTTTTTCTCAATGTTACAAGGTGACAATGTACCTTGATTAAACTATACTCTGAATATAATAGAGTCAATTATAATACATCTCATGTATAATTTTTATCAAAGCCTAGAAAAATCGCATACCCCTCACTTGGTCATGGCCCCCTGCAGGGCCCGAACTGCTTCCAGAGCCATTGTCGCCATGTTGACCACCTCGGCTAGAAGGGCTCCATTTATGCTTTGAACCACCTCTCTTTGAAGGTTTGTTGGCCCTCCTCTCTTCTTGAAGGTCGGCCCATGAGCAAAGTCCTTGAGATTGACTATCGAAGGCAGGGAAGTCCAAATTTTCTGCACTGCCTCCAAGTTCAGGCCCTATTTTGTCGAAACCGATTAAATCTATTGGAGATGATGAACTTTGTGTAGGCTCCGTTTTGATCAAAGCCATGAGTTCATTAGCCACTTCGGCTAGTACTTCACCATTAGGACCCCGAGGAAGTTTAAAACGAGTACGACCTTTAGATCTAGCTATTTCGAAGACTATCCATTCGTTCCGAAGGGCTTTAGTGGCTTCAAGTACTTCAATTTCGCCTTCGAAACTCATAACACGATCTTGAACACAAGTACAAAATGCTTCCATTTTTCATTAAAGATTTCAAGGCCAATTATATTTGTATCGAAGCACCACCACAGCCTCTAAGCGCTCACCCTTGAGCTTAGCCTTATCAGCCTTAAGGCCTTCAATTTCGGCCTTCATGATGGCCTCCGATTCTATGAGCTTTTGGGCTTTGGCATCTGCTTGCCGCCGGCCTTCGCGCTCCCGATGAAGCATATCCTCTAACTTGCTACTGGAGGTCTTGCATGAGCCGTTTGGCTTCAGCTTCATGCTGCCTGAGTGCCCTCGACGTGGCCCACGTCAAAACAAGTACCTTTGAAAGAACACACGAAAAGTTAAAAATGAAGCTAAGGGAAGAGAAAAACAACACAATAAAGTTACTTCACACCTGAGCCAAAGCCCCTTCAGCCGCTGAGTACAGGTCCCTATGATGGTGCCCTATAGCTATGGCCACTAGCTCACTCTGAGTGATGTCCTGATGGGCTCAGACGTAAGGCTCCAAAAGCCCGTCCAACACCCCTCCGGGGGGAGGAAGGCTTAGAGAAAAGGGACCCTCTGGTCCGAACCGTTTGAGTCCCCAGCCTTAGACGATGGAGGTACATCTCGAGGAGTGATGGGGAGTTGAGCACCATCATGGCCGTCCCCACCATCATCACCTTCATCTTCGGAGCCGTCCTCCGAATGCCCTTCTTCGGAGTTGCTCACCGTGCGATCACCCTTGGAATCATTCTCCACATTTTCATCCCTAACCTCATCATCGCCACCTCAATGTTGCATGTCATCTACGGCGATGAAGTCTAGAAATGAGGAAATATGTATAAGTTACATGCAGGAGGTACTCCGAGTAAGTGCTTCGGATGACTGGGCATGAAGGATGCTTACCCTTGAGGAAAGGCGAAAGCGGAGGACATAAGGCCGGGTGGAATATGGCCTCCATGTCTGCCAATGTAACCTCTGGGATGTTGGCCCTCGGTGACGCATCTGCAACATCAGCAGGCAAGTC
This sequence comes from Zizania latifolia, assembly GCA_000418225.1. NCBI lineage: Eukaryota > Viridiplantae > Streptophyta > Magnoliopsida > Poales > Poaceae > Zizania > Zizania latifolia. The sequence continues at coordinate 370,982 of KE372644.1, read as the reverse complement.
CCTTCCAGGAGTCAATGGCGCTGCCCCTCTCAGCCCCTGGGCCTCCGTCTCCTAGGCCTCTATCATCACTTCGACCGTTTCTTTAGCCAAAGTGTCTGTCATCTGCCTCGAAGTAGGTGACGACTAACGCCTCTGCCGCAAAGCATATGGAGAGGCTCTTGCGTCATCTATTGGGCGTTTCCTCTTCAAAGCCCTAGTGCCCGAAGCCAAATCTGGCAGCTCAGGCGGAGTAGCACCCTGCTTGTCCCGCACTCGGTTAAAGCGCTCCCACTTTCCAACAAGTGCGAGGCGCTTCAACTGCTCTGTGGTAGTGGGGAGTCCTACGACTCGCTCCGCCACCTTCGGCACCTGTGAAGGGGTGAGCTTGACTCGAGCCACTACAAAAATTGCCAGCAATTTGAGTGTAACATTGTACAAAGAAAAAGTTGCTTGCATTTCGTTTTGACTTACTAATATCCTCCGAAGTCAGAGACTTTGGTTCTCCGTCAACGGAATCCCTGAATTCGACGGGCCATCCTGCCTTGAGCAAAGGGATCCTCAGCAGAATGAACTCCTCCACTAGATCCCTCATGCTCATCTGGGCCACGATCAGCTTCAAGAGTTGAATGCGGGACTCCAGCATCGGCCTACTCAGAGCCCCTTTGGCATGGTGGCGGTAAGCAATGGGGGCGTTGGAAGAGCGAAGGTGGACATCGTTGCCCACGGACACACAGAACGACCTTTGCTCCCATTTTGGGTACCACCTATGATTTGAGGCCTTCGCAAGGAAGATGTTCGAGTACTCATCTCGGAGCTAGAAGTTTATGCTCCCGAAGCCCAGTAGGTTTACGGACTTGTCCTCCTGTGGCCGCTGCTTCGGCTGACAATTGGCATCATGAAGCGCTGCGAAGACATCATCCTAGCCCTCGCACCTTTCGGCTCTCATCGCCCATTCAAAGATGGTCAACCTTGCCATGGCATTCGGCGATAGCTGGGGGAGCTTGAGGTGAAACATCTGTAGCACCTCCCTCAGCAGTCGAGAGATAGGAAGTCCAAGCCTAGCTTCAAAGAAGGCCTCAAAGATGACCGTCTCATTGTCCCGAGGCGCTGAGACTACTTTGCCCTCCAAAAGGCATACCTCGCATGGTGGCTCAACTTTGCCTTCACACGCCCCCATCATGGCATCTACAGTTGATGTTGTCTTCAAAGGACCCCACAAACCCTTCACCTTTTGTGCCTTCGGGGTAGACGCTGAAGCCTTCACTGTTACCGTGGCAACCGCTTGCACTTTGACTGATGAAGATGTCGCTGTGGTGCGAAGGCTAGGCTTCAATGAAGTCTTCTTCGTCATCTCGAGTGGTTGACGAAGGGCTTCGCTCAAAGTGGATGTGAGCGCCGAACTAGCTAAAGGCACTGAGGTGGCTAAGATCGCTATAGAGCTCAAAGCTCAGGGCCGTAAGTTTGAAGGAGTAAGAATGAACTGAGGGCATAAAAGGTCTTATATAGGTGGTGAAAACTACCGAGCGCAACCCCCGGTATAAAAATTTCTGACCATATTTTGGCCCCGCATAGCCACTAACATGCAGGACCATGGTAAAATTGGTTACCTCGAAACAGTGCCACGACGGTTTAGCTTCAAAGATTTGACCATTGCTGGCATCGTTTGGGCTCTTGAGCGTACGTCTTATCAAGGCCCACAAGCACATTAAATGCTCTTTGATACCATTGCATACGATTACTTTGATTTTGCAAGTTAGGAATCGAAGTGTCAAAATTCGGAGTATGGCCGAAGCTCAAGGCGCACCCACCTCTTCTAAAAAATGAAGAGATGAATGCGAAGGGCTACTATTGGGGAAATTATCTTCCACCATACTTAGAGAAACTATCAAGAATTAATTAAAGGGCCTGACACCCCTTCGATGATTCAGAGGCTTCGGTTCCCCGAAGCCCTCAAAGACATAAGAAACCCTCGAAGGCATTCGAAGCCTAAACAACTCCCCAAAGCCCTTAGAAGCGATCAGCAGTTGAAGTCAAGATTCCCGAAGCCCTCCGCGATGGAGCCTTCAGAAATACCAACTCAAAGGGCTAATACTGCTTCGAAGTCCTGGATTAATACCGGGGGTATGCATTCCTTTTGATGGGACGTATACTTTACAGCACTACTTACGGCTTTTACTACGCTACCCCTATGTGTATTTGTACTATTACAGGCATAGTCGGTTGTAAATAGGGGGTAATAACGTATTACCCTCTTCAAATTATGCCTATAAATACCCCCTCTTTACTGCTGAGGAGAGGATCACAAACTATTTCACTCATAGAAATACATATACTCCAGGATGCATGGTATTACTTTGTTCGAAGGCCTGCTCCTAGATCAAAACACTTAGACTGAGTCTTAAGCCCATCAAGGCTTATTGAACCTATTGAGTAATAATTCATTACACCAACAATCTTAGGCAAATGATTAGTGACTCGATGGTAAATGATTGAAGGTATAAATCTTAGGCAATTCAAACCATAGCACCTATCCATTATGCAAATTCCTTGTTATGAACAAAAAATAATTTCATCCATAGGAGATCGTAACAGTGCTTCAAAACCAATGCGTCCTCCAGAACCAACACATCTTTGGAATGAATTAGAGATGGCAATGGGTCTGAAACCCAAGGGTTTGGAAAAAATACGCTCATGAAGAAAATCTACGAAACCCAGTCAAAGCCGTGCCCGTAAAACCCATGGATTTGAAACTAAACCCATGCCCGAACCCGTCGAGTACCCAAAACCCAATGAGAAACTCGTGGGTACAACATAGGGACATGAGTGTGGGTGCACGGGTGATAGATGGTGGCCTAGCAACATCAGGCTTGAGGTTAGTGATGGTGGTGATGGGTGGATTCGATAGATCAGAGCTTGAGACGGCTAACGATGGGCGGATTTGGAAGATCGGAGCTTGGGGTGGACAATGATGGGTGGATTCATTAGATCGGAGCTCAGGGCGGGCATGGTGGGCAATGACCGACGTGGGAGCGATAGCCGGTGCGGTGGAGGATTGCTAGGCGTGGGCGTAGGCACATCGAGCGATGATAGGTGCAAGGGAGGACTGTTGGGCGCTAGCACGGGCGTAGGCACATCTAGCGACGGCCGGTGCGATGAAGGACTGCTGGGCGTGGCATGAGTATGGTGTGTGGCACTCTGTAGTCTGCACTACTACTGGCTTTGTGTGATGGTGCCCTAGAATCTCGTGTGGTGGCGTTCTGCCCAACTAGGTGCTGACCAGCCACCCAGCCTTTTGATCCACCGTACGCCCAAGCTCTCTCTACCTTTCTCTCTCACGGCCACAACAGTGAACACACAGGCACACAAGCATAGCCGCCTCCCTGGGAGTTGGGAATTTGGGATTTGGGTTGAAGAGTGGAGTGGAGACTTGAATCTTAGGCTGGCCTAAAGGCTAAAGCGTGAATGACTAATGGGTTGGGCTGCCTATGCAAACAATCAGGTATCCACGGGTTTAAATATAAACACGTGCTCGACCTAAGAATAAACGGGTATCCGAACCCGTAAACCCGCAGACACAAATCTAAACCAAAACCTGTGCCCATCGGGTCAGGTACCTATGGGTACCTATACCCGCGTTCAAAATTGCTAACCCTAGAATGGATGTATCCCTTTATAAGCAACACTATGCCCATTCACAATGTAAAGAAGGACAAATGATTTCATTATGTTCATCTCTCCCTCTCTCTCTATTTGCAATACATTATAGGGCTTGTTTGTTTTAGCTAGAGATTATTAGTAGTTAGCTAGTCTGACTATCTAGCTGGCTTGTAATAATCTAGAGAAGCTAGTGTTTCACAGCTTCTGAATTCTAGTTTATTTTTAGATTTTGCTACAGCTGTTAGAAGTTGAAACAAACAGGTCCATAAGCACACACTTTCCTTTGATCATACACAGAACACACAAGAACAAAAGGGTGTAAGAACATGAAGTGTTCTTCACAAAAGCTATAGAGGAAGAGAAGATAATGAAGAACCAAATATTTTTCTATAGGAATCAATCCAATGGAGCAAGAGACGTGTCAGAGATTTGATCACGGGTACCCCATAATGGGCTTTATTAGTCCAGACTGAGAGTGGGCCTAGCTCGATTTGGAGTCTGGTATGGCCCATAAATAGGAGTCCGTATCCGATAAGGAAGATTAGCACCATATATAGAAACCGAACACCAAGATTTGGCATAAGAGATATATATGTATAAATATCCTTGTAAATAGAAAATAGACCAGAGTCCGATACATAATCCAAAATATCTAGGGAACCAACTCAGGTCAGAGCCCTAGTTCCATATGGCTCGCCCCTTGACTATATAAAGGGGGCGAGGCACCCCCAAGAGGCATGATTTTCATATGGCCTTGAGTTGTTTAGCATACACATCTAATCTATAATCCAAAACACACATGACGTAAGGCTATTATCCTCCTGTTGACACTAAAATTTAGACCAGCGCGCCATCGGCTTTACGAACCAGGAGGCAGAGCCGATGGGCCACGACAAAGGCTTAATGGATGAAGATTGGCTGCGCCCAGCATGGGCTGAGGCTTCGTGTTAGTTATCATTTAGTTAGTAAATAAATGAGTCAGTTAGGATTCTGTGTTATCCACAGATAGCGTGTCTACCTGGCTATAAATATGTAAGCCCGAGGACATTGGAAAGAGTAAACACAACCAACCAATTAACCCTTTAGCGCATCGCCAACTTTAGGTACGTAGCATTAGGACGATTGCCCGCCGGAGTCATGGCTGCATCGGTTGAGTCCGATCTCTAACTTCGACGAGGATAGCCTATTTGGTAAACTGATTCATGTGTTCATGGCTTTCTCGGTTGGGTCCAATACTATGATCAGATAGAGTAGGTTTGCTAGTTATCGGTTCAACGTATTGATTCACTTTCTCATACTATGCTTTATCGCTCGAATCTGTGTATTTGCCAATCATGGCGATTCAGTTTATTGCATTAGATTAGATCGTATGTTGACCGTCAATGGGATACTGTCTCGGTTGAGTCCAATCTATGGAGTTGATGGGGATGCATACGAGCTGGTTTGGTTCAATCTACTGGTTTGACGTTCTTCGGAGTTTTAGCCGATGGTTTATCTATCATTCTGTCACTCGGTTTAATCTTATTTGTAGTTCTCTCGGTAACATGTATTTACACTGCATCGGTTTAGTTCGAACCATAAAGATTGGTACTCTAGAGTGTTAATGCTAGAGCTGATTGGTAGGATTCATTGTGCTTTACATATTTTTCTATGACGCATCACGGTTTTCAAGCGTGCTATCGAAGCCGAAGCCGATAGGCCATCACTGATAGCGTTAGAACATCTCACATTTGCTTCCTTGTCAATTGTAGGGTCAAATTGACTGGCACGCCTACTGAAACCTCTGGGTTATTATTGACATACACTAGAGTTAAGCAAGCTCTCTCAGCCCTTCAAGTGTGAAGACATAGGGATTCCTATGATTTTTGCGTCAACATGCTTTCTTGGCATGCCCGGTGGGACGATTTCATAAACATAAAGACTACTCTTCTTCATCGGTATCATGACTGGGAAAGAGGTCGAGCAGGCCAACAACACTGTCATCCTGGTCACTATGGAACTTCTGACAAAGGGAAGAAGTACAACAGACTATTGCAGATTTCCAGAAGCTGTGCTTGGAGTTCTTTAGTTTGACTCGGCGTGGGGCGATCTAGAAGACTCAGCTGTCGATTCCAGCCCTGCAAGCCGAGTCCAGCAATCAGAGCCCGCGGAGATCATTCCAAGACACGATCAATGAGGCGGTTAATCATGCACTTATTAATCAATTCGGTGTATGAGTAAATACTCTGCACGGATTGATCAAGAAAATGGTAGATGGATCTATTGCCCAAGAATTACCTCAAGGACTAGTCTATTTTTTGTAGAGGTCATTGGCGCCCATCACTTTGAGCATGCCTTCGCCAATGACAACGCTCCTGCCATCAGTGATGTACGAGTTAGAGCGCAACACGGTGCCAAGCTTCATACCACCAGCCTCGATACTGATTGGTGCATAGCCTGAAGCATACCAACCTCTAGCGACTGCATCTCTGCCAGGGTAGGATCACAAGGCTTATTATGGGCCTCAATGTCAACAGATCGGTTTTGAAGAAACAATGCCCCAAAATAATTATCAGCATCAAGAGAGGGCAGTGATGCCGATACAGCATTATCCGATGCCAAAAGAAGATAATTTTGCCTTCAAGATCGCAGAGATTATGAGAGAACAGTTTGGGCTCAAGCCAAAAGAGCAGAGCTATATGTATCGGCACCCATATCCAGATTGGTTCGACAGAGTGCCACTACCAAACAGGTACAGAGTCCCGTATTTTTTGAAATTTTCTATCTAGGACAATACTTCGACGGTTGAACATATCAGTCGTTTCCTCACACAATGTAGAGAGACATCGACCGAGGAGGCTCTCAGAGTTAGATTCTTTTCATTATCTCTGTCAGGATCAGCATTCTCTTGGTTTTCTTCACTACCACCGAATTCGATCAAGGGATGGGCCGATTTAGAGAAGCAATTTCATAAGTACTTCTTTCTCAGGATTTAGGAGATGAAATTGACAGACCTGATGGCCGTGAAGCAGTAGATGGATGAAATGGTGCCAGAATATATTCAGCGCTTTTGTGACGTGAGAAGCCGATGTTACAGCCTCAGCCTGACTGACACTCAGTTGGCCGAATTGGCATTTATGGCCTTCTGCCACCGATTAGGGAGATGTTTTCTTCTCAGGAGTTTGATAGCTTGTCGCACCTGGCACAGAGGGTATCAGCCCATGAAAGCCAATTTTCAAGAGATGTGTAAAGAGAAGACACAAAAGCGAGTGGCTCAGGTTCAACTCTATTCATCGGATTCAGAGCAGGAGGACTTCGATGGTGATATCGCTTTGGCCAAATGGGCCAGACTGAAAAAAATGATAACTTGTCCATGGGTTAAAGCTGCCGAGAAAGAGCAGAAGTATGATTTTGATATTAACGAGGCGGATAAGATTTTTGATTTGTTACTGAAGGAGAAGCAGATTCAACTCTCGCCGAATCATGTGATTCCATCGGTGGAAGAATTGAAACAAGGAAATATTGTAAGTGGCATAATACTGGTTCCCATAACACCAATGAATGCAAAGTTTTTCGTCAGCAGATTCAATCCGTTGTCGAACAAGGAAGGATAAAATTTGATAAAGCAACAAAGCTGATGAAAATTGATGGAAATACTTTCCCGATGAATATGGTGCATATCGGCTAACCAAGCTTTCATATGGAAGAGAGCCAGACTCTAAGAAACCATGTTAAGGCTCATCGGTGTCAAGAAAGGGAGCAACACCCATGCTATATGGGCACAATGAGAAGGTTGATCCATATTGAGAGTACACTTTCTTTTGTTTCTATTGGGAAAATAATATGAGTCTCCCGTCTATCAAGGATTGCCTAGAATGCGTCGAAAAGATTAGCCAAGATGACATTAGTTCTAATGGTCAACCCACAAGGAAGAGAATTCCTGTAAGAGACCAATTGGGGTTTCCTAGGTAGAAGCAGGAGGTTGTTGATGATCGGCGCTCGAAAGCCTAGATGCAAGCACCGAGTGCAAAGAATACTTGATGTAGAATCTTAGCACCCTCCGGGAATACCGCATCCTTCTCTTCGAAAGAGTGGTACGTGTCAGGGTTGTGACTCTTCACCACCTCCAGATAGGAAGGCAGGTTATGATATGAGTCCACAAACATGCCAAACCTCATTTCTAGCGCCTTCTGTTTAGCCCTCCATACCTTAGAATAGTTGATTGTGTACTAAAACCTTCTCTCTATGGCAAGTATTAAGACCTGGGGCTCATAACTGAGATTCTCAACAATCTCATAGTACATCACTCCCGCAATGTATTTGGCACTTAGATTCCTATGCTTGGTTATAGCTCTATCGATCACGCAGGTATGGTCGACAACAATCGAGCATACCCAATTGTTGGATCAGGGTAGACGACCAGAGGGGGGGTGAATGGTCGAAAACAAATTTTCACAGCGTAAAAGCGAAACTTCAGATGAATCTGTGTTTGACTCACAAGTGACCCTAAAATGTCATGCACAACAAAGGTGCCAAGATGGTCACACCAGATGAGTCGAATTCACCAGATGAGTCGAGACACAAAAACTTCCTCAATCTTCAGATATCAAGCTTGCAAGTGACCTCGATAAAGCTCAGTACACGACAGTGCTAAAATGGTCCACTTACAAAGCAAGTTAATATAGACTCCTCCGAACTACGACACTTGAAAAGAATCGCTTCACCGAGATACAAAAGTGACGAGCGTTCTATGGAAAAAGATACGCCCGAACCACTCAATTTCAAAACATCGAACCCTTGGTGAGCAAACACCGTGTCATTTCATCGAATATGCAAAAACGCGTTTCGGATCCTCTTAAACAATAGCACAAGCACTAGACATGCATCACAAGTTGGTCACATAGACATTTCATCAAACACATATCATGCAGTCCAAAAACAAGTGTCTTGTACACATTAAAT
>KE372644.1:272493-300937 GCA_000418225.1 Zizania latifolia | reverse complement strand
TGAGTCGCACGCGAACTCCGTCACGGTCAAGTCTCTTCATTTTTCTTCTCTCTTCTTTTCCCGTTGACAATCACTCATCATCCCCATGGTATACACCATGGCTCCTCAATCAGGTTCTAAGCCAGATTTTACCAATTCGTTCCATCAAATAATAGCAAAATCCTTGAATTCGCTAGTGTCTTGTCTAACCCGATGTATCTCTGGCACTAGATGGGAATTAAATTTTTGTTCTACTGTCATTTCCCAATCCAAGTATATTTCAGGATCATACTTACCAGCAAAGGAAGGTATAGTAAATTTGACTTTGGCAAAAGGGTCATCATTACCTCGTCCCTGTTGATGATTCCCATGATGATCATTACCTTCTGGGCCTCACCGATTACATTGGTGTCGTCGTCGTAGGCGTCCTTCAGGGCTGTGGTGCGTACGTCACTGTGCTCAGTGTCCGCTTCATCATCTTCACCCTCAGACACTGGAGCTGGAGGCCGTTGATTTATCGTCAAATGTTGAACACTAGCGGTGAGAGTAGCAATACTCCCAACAATGGCGTCCAACTTCTCTTCAAGCCTTTGGAGCTCCTCTTTTGAAGCACAATCCTTGAAATCACTCACCTCACCTGACATTGTCAGTAGAAGATAGAAAACAATACAAAAGTATGATCCCTATCGACTATAATTCTTGTGGAAAGGTGGGAAACTCTCTTGCTCCCTCCCTCTAAGCGTCTTACCAACCTCTTACGAAATTCTTACCAATTAAAGCAGGTGGTACGACTGGAGAGGTGGGACGTTCGACGAGTGTGAGGTGTGATTACAAGGGTCCAATCTGTACTGATAGGAAGTATGTGGATTTTGGAAGGCAGTATATAGTAGCAAAGGATAGCAAAATTTAATAACAAAATTAGCAAAGTTGAATAAGGGTCTCAATCACTTGTCAAAATCGCTGGTCGAGACTCGTCCCTAGAGCCTAGCCTAAGCGAGCGAGGGTAGGATACAAAGGATTTGTGGGACGCATGCACAATTGAACAAGTGTTGGAAAAATTCAGCACTGTATAAAACTTCTGTTGCTATCTTGCTCTTTCTTTCTTTTTTTTGCTCTCTCTTTTTTTTTATCTTTCTTTTCTTCTCTCTTTTTTTATCTCAAAACTTACTTGGTACCGCAAAAACTTAATCTTCCAGGCTGAATTTGGGCAAGATAAAATCATCGATCCTGGCAAAGCAGGTCCGGTTGGATGTAACTTTTTCTGTAGATCTCCAAAATGTACTTATTTGCCTGATTCCGAGTCCGTATACAAAAGTTATGGCTGTTTTACCGAACAAGGTGCAAATCAAGAAATTTCTGCATAAATTCCTTTCTGGTTCGGCTATCTCAAATCTCCTTAATAGGTATGCGGCTGAAACAAAGAGGCTAGCGGAGCAGGGCGATTGACACAAGGCGGTTTTCGTCCTAAACTAACAGGCTTGCGATGCGGGATAATAACACAAGGCGGTTGCAATCTAAAACCGAGATGAACTCGATCTCTCAAGGAAGGCTCTTGCGACAAAGCAAAACTTGAACTAGACTCCACGAACGTGACTCTAAACCAGTAACTAGACTTGAACTCGGACTCAAACTTAACAAAGCAATACTGAGATTAAACTTGCAAAAAGGCTCAATAGGGTTTGGACAGCGGAAAACTAATCTATAACGAAACAACAAAATTTTTGTATGGCTTTTTGTGGACTCTTGGTAATGGAAATAAACAAGCATAAATTGATGTACCTAATGGGCAACCTTCGCTCTGATACCACTTGATGTGCACTTGATGCGATTTGTGGCCTGATCTTCCGATAGGTTCGATTGAGGCGACGAGTGGACATTCACGTTTTAAGGCTTCCAATCAGCAATCGTAACCTTGCAATCGCTACACCTGCACGTCTAGTCATTATCAACCACGCTTTCATGTAGTCGACCTCACCACGAAGGTTTTGATCCTACAAACAATCGAAGAACTTTGCAAGAACAAGGTAAACGCAATCTGCATTGCTGATATTAATCTAAAGAACTCAAATTTTGGGGTTCTACAAACCGATCTATGGCGAAACTGCAATGGCAGAATAATCTAAGCAAAACCCAAGTCTTAACAATGACGGCGGCTAACTATTTATAGGGTTACAATAGATGAGATACAATCTATAATGTGGGTTGTATCCTAGTAGGACTCGAAACTAAACCCTAAACCTAAGACTAACTCAAATAACCTATTAGGACTTCAACTCAAATTGATCTGAAGCCTAACTCCCGACTGGTCTTGATGTCCGACTGGTTTGGTAGTCTGACTCCGAACTGGTCTGGTAGTCTGACTCGGCGATTTCTCGATCATCACGGTCAGGGGCCTGAACAAGCAATCTCCTGAGTGCCTGGTCGGCAGTGTTGATCTCCTCTTATCCACTCGGCTGTCTCTTCTCCAATGTTCCTAAGTATAATACAATCATAACCCAAACTTAGTAATATTCCAATCATAGAAGGACTTGTTTGAGTAACGAGGAACGAATTCACCTGACAGCTTAATTGACAAACTCGAGCACGAGTCATTGGTCCTTGGTAATCCAGTGTGGTTGTATCCTTAGCAGTGATGTCCTCATCACTTAGCTTGGTTGAAAGTCTTCGGCTGATGAAGCTGGGAGGAGCTCATCTTTCAACTTGACATCTTGCTAGAATCTAATGATCCTGAAAAAACTTAAGACTTCTTTGTGTGAGGTGCCCCGCATAGGTGCACCCACATGGTGTAGCCCCCGAGCCTTGAGGCAAATAGAACATTTGGCTCGAGGGTCAAAAAGTATCTAGGGTAAAACCCTTCAAAGTGTTGATCCTGATAATCTCTTGGAGCTCTTGGATGGAAGGTGATGATTTTCATACATGTCTTGTTCTCGTGATGCGCTGGTGCTTGAGCAAAGCTAATTGTTGGAAGAGGCTACATGACAAAGTCCCAAGCAATCGAGGCCTCGGGCGCAACTGACCCTCGAGCCCCTGAGCTCTAGCTTCTAAATATCCAAGTCCTGAGTACTAAGCTCCCGAGCATGCAAGGCCTTAGGTGCGCGAGCCGTCATGCTCTCAAGGAGTTCAAGCGTCGTGGGCTCCACTGGTTGCTTTTGAAGTCCGGGCCAAAAAGTGGCTTTTTGGTCCGCTCTAGCCATAATTAATGCATTGCAGTTGAGAGGACATGTAGGTGTCTCTGTTCTAATTGGTTTAGTTGCAGGCGTCAGGCGCAAATAGGGAGTCAAAACCATCACGTCGACACGACCGAAGTGCGCACGGCAACCGAAGGGGGCACTGTTGGTCCCCTTGTTGGTGATGATGTGGATACGGCCACGACATCTGCTTTAGCAGCAGCTGGTGAGGATGCTACAATAATGCAAGTTGTAGCACCTGTGGCAGAGGTTGCCAATCCCTCAGTGGCGGGGTGGCAACCATGGAGGATCCACTATCCTCCCAGGTAGTGTGGGAGGGTCTAGGCCATTGACAAGCTTGGTCGGTCTTGAGGTAGGGTTGGGAGCCTCTGAGCGCGCGTCGGGAGCCCCTGATTGGGTGTCAGGAACCTCAGTGGGGGAGGTCCTCAAGGAATTTGGCACCCAACTGGCCGGGTATGTGGCGGTAAGCTCTCTACTTGTACTATTTTTCCTTTTTCTTATGTCTTCTTTTGTTGATCCTCCCGCCTTTGGCTGTAGCTACTCTATACACAGCTGGCTAGAGAGGCCTTAGGTGTGGGCCAGGTGGTTGTCCTCAAGGCCGAGGTCAAGCAGCTCAAGCGCGAGCATGTCGACCTTGATGCGAAGGTTGATGATCTGAAGCAGTAGGGCATCGAGGTCCATACCACGGTAGGCTCTACGGTGATGGCGGCTGATAACGCCACCAAAATGAACAATGAGGCCGGGCGGCAGGAGGAAGCCACCAGGGTCACCACTGGCATGGTGAAGAAGGCAGAGGAGTCTGCCCAGGCCATGATGAAGGTGATGCGAGATGCCTACGAAAAGGCTAAGGTGGCAGCGGAGGAAGCCGTCGCCAATTTTGGCAATGTGTTTTTGTACTTGGTTGCTTCTGATTGCTTGTTTTCGTCTTTGATCCTGATGTTTTTTGGTTCTTCTTGCAGGAAACCGCAATCAGGCCAATGCTCGGATCGCTGAGCTCAAGGCAGAGGTGGGTCATGCCCATTCAATGGTCGACTGCCTCCACTTTCTTTTGGTGGTTGTTCCCTTGCCGGACGGGGACTTCTAGGCAAAGCTCGAGAGCCTCAAAACCCAACTTGGGCTCTTCATCGCTGATGTGGTGAGGAATGGGATCGAGCACGCCTTGGCGTATGTTCATGCGTAGTTCCTGTTAGGGAACATGGATGCTACACTAGCCGAAAACTACGCACACCAAGAAATCTTGCTAAGAGAGGGACCATAGATCATTACCACTAGACGTGCAGAGCAACGGAAGAAAAGTTAGACTAGCGAGCCGATCCAACATGCACACGCCGAAGTGGTTGGGAAGTCGATCAACGTCCTCGGAAACTCCCGAGGACTTCTCCTCCTTCAAGCCGATGACACCACCGATCCGATGTTGATGCGAAGTAGTAAAGCAATGCCTCTACTGATATCCACACATCTAGGGGTGGAATACCAATCCAAAGTGTACTAGCACTCGGACGATCGGTGAGATGGTCGAGCTCGAGAAGGTGACGGCTAGGGTATGCTCGTGGTGGCTAACAGATTAGCAAGCACTAAAAAAGCACATCTTGCACGAGCCCCTCGCCCTCTCATATATAGACATCCGAGCTTGGGCCTACTAGGACCAACCAGGACTCTACTCAGATCAATATCCGATCTATCCAAATCTCTATCCAAACCATTTGGATCTCTATCCATATTGAGCCTAATTCAAATCCTATTCGAATCCAATGTTCTAACCCATAAGTGTGTGACCCTATAGGTGATGGAAATATGCCCAAGAGAATTCTAGGGAACCGGAAGTTCTGGCTTGAGGCCAGAAGTTCTGAGTTCTAGAGCAACCGGAAGTTCTGGTGCGACCAAAAGTTCTGAGCTAGTCCCAATTTCGGTTTCTAGAGGAACCAGAAGTTCCGGTTGGACCAAAAGTTCCGGTTGGACCGAAAGTTTTGGGCCTACCTAAAAGGTAAATTCTGGACGAACCAGAAGTTCCAAGTGGAACCAGAACTTCTGGGTCAAAATAAAGTTGATACAGAATGTTATTTTCGAAAGTTCCGGGCCTAGAACAGAACTTCTGAGTCAGACGAATAGATTAGATCTGTTGAGCTTTAATACTGATTAAAGGCCCATGAGAGAGCACTATATAAGGAGAGGAGGGGCTAGGACGAAAAGGCTGCTGTTGGCGGTTGCTTTCACCCCTACCCTAACGCTAGCCGCCACCTCTCCCTTGGCCTCACCTACTGTGACCGCATCTCCCCTAACCTCTCGCGTGGTACTAGCATACCGGCTTGAGGTGATCCTGTCCCTGTATGTGTGGATATCGTAGAGGCGCCACTACAATTGTGGTGCTGATCATCTCGACGTGAGGATCACAATGCTGCATCGTCTTCATCACCGAGGATCCAATGGAGCTGGGCGAAGTTGATCGAGGACACGCTTCCTCAACTCTTCTTCCACTGCCCTAGCGTGTCTCGCGGCTAGAGGTAACGATTTATGATCCTATTACTCGCATGGTTCCTGGGTTGAACAGGGTAGAAAAAGTTTTATTTTGTGCTAACGTAGCCTACCTGTTCCCCAACAGTGGTATCAGAGCCTACGTGCATAGTGTTCGATATGGATCATGCACATATAGGTGATATGTGGTGAAAATAGATTAGATCTATCGTTCATGCGTCGGATTTTTGGAAGTTCCGGGCTCTAGCCAGAACTTCCGGGCTGAAATAATCCCGGTACAGAATGTCATTTTTGGAAGTTCCGGTTGGACCGGAAGTTCCGGGTTCGGAAGTTCTGGTTGGACCGGAAGTTCTGAGCAGAAATAAATTCCATACAGAAGGTTATTTTCGGAAGTTCCGGGATTGACCCGGAAGTTCCAGGCCAAAATAAATTCGATACGGAAGGTTGATTTTGGAAGTTCCGGGCCTTGAGCCGGAAGTTCCGGATCCGCTTTCAGTCACGCATAGATTCTATGCTTAACTCGTTTTTATAGAGAATGTTGTGACTGGTATGGCCTTGCGATGTATATGATGTACGCATGTAATTTTCATGGCCTGCGTGTCATAATTAATTGCAGCCCAAGGCTGTTCTATTGTTGTATGACCTGCGTGTCGACATGTGATGCTTCTTCTCATGTAATTTGTATAGTGCTTTTAGATGTAATAGACTAATACAAGATCATGGAGGCTTGAAGCGTGATGACCTGAAGGACAGGAGCCGTGAAGATGGAGATCACCATGTGAGAAGGGGTATACTATATCACAGTTAATATGATTGCCTGTGATGTTTACTTATGTTTCTGTCATACTATTCTTTCATGTTCTATGTGTGGTAGGCATCGTTACCATGTTAGAATAGTTTCTCTCAGAAAATTAAGAGTCACTGATGCCCTTTCCAATAGCTGCACCTACAAAGGTTTTGATCATTGTATGGTATCTGCTCGTAACGCTCAAAGCATACGAGACATGTGGGCGTGTACATAGCATGGCATATATAATGGATTCAATTGCCAAAGCATATGGAATTACATTCATTCTGTCTCACTCATCAGGTATACTCAGACACCGAGTCTTGCCGAGATTTATGTCATGTGACATTGGTAGGAAACATTTCTTAGAATCCTGCATGTTAAACCTCTTCAACACCTTATCAATATATGTATCCTGACATAATCTAATTAGCCTCCTCGATCTATCTCTATAGATCTTGATAACCAGAATATATGCTGCTTCTCCTAAGTCCTTCATAGAAAAACTATTTTTCAATGAAGACTTAACAGACTCTAGCATAGGTATATTATTTTTGATCAACAATATGTCATCCACATACAAGATCAGAAATACAAGTGTGTTTCCACTAGCCTCCTTGTAAACATAAGGCTCTTCTTTGTTTTTGATGAAACCAAACCATTTGATCACATCATCAAAACGAATATTCCAACTCCGAGATGCCTGCTTTAATCCATAAATAGATTTTTACAGTTTGCATACCTTTCTAGCTGATTGTGGATCGACAAAACCAGTCAGTTGTGTCATGTACACATCCTCATTCAGGTTTCCATTAAGGAAAGCTATTTTGACATCCATTTGCCGTATTTCATAATCAAAATATGCAGCAATTGCAAGAAAGATATGAATAGACTTTAGCATTACGACAGGCGAGAAGATTTCATCACAATCAACACTTTGAATTTGTTTGAAACCTTTTACCACCAATCACGCTTTATAGATGTGAACATTTCCATCTATGTCTATCTTCTTCTTGAAAACCCATTTACATTCAATGGTTTTTAACCATCGGGTGGCAACCAAGTTCCAAACTTCATTGGGGTACATGGATTCAAGCTCAGATCTCATGGCTCCAAGCCATTTCTTAGAGTCTGGTCCCACCATCGTTTCTTCATAGGTCTTGGGCTCTTCGTTGTCCAACAACAATATATCCCATTCCCGAGTGGTCAAGAGCATGAATCTCTTAGGTGCATATCGTACCCTCTCTAACCTACGTGGTGCTGGTGTGCTTACAACAAGTTCTTTAACACTTTGATTATCCTGTTGTGGTTCTGAAGGAGTCAAAACATTTTCAGATATTTCTCAAACTTCTTCGAGATGCACCTTGCTCCCACTAACTCTTCTTGAGAGAAACTCTTTCTCTAAGAATACACCATGTTGGGCAACAAACACTTTGCCTTGTTCTTTATTATAGAAGTAATATCCTTTAGTTTCCTTAGGATACCCGATAAAGAAGCATTTGTTAGATTTAGGAGTGAGCTTATCTAACTGTAAACACTTTACATAAGCTTCACACCCCTAAATCTTAAGAAAAGACAAACTAGGACGTCGTCCTGTCCATATCTCATATGACGTCTTTTTAACTGACTTTGATAGAACCCTGTTTAGTGTGAAAGCACTGTTTCAAAAGCATATCTCTAGAAGGATAATGGAAGATCACATTGGCTCAACATTGATTGGACCATATCCAATAAGTTACGATTTCTCCGCTCGGAGACCCTATTCTATTAAGGTGTTCCGGGGGGAGTCAATTGTGGAATGATTCTGCAATCTTTTAGATGATTACCAAACTCAAGGCTCAAGTATTCTCCTCCACAATCCGATCACAGAAACTTGATTGTCTTTCCTAAATGATTTTGTACTTCATTCTAAAATTCCTTGAACTTTTCTAAGGATTCAGACTTATTCCTCATTAGATAGATATACCTATATTTACTAAAGTCATCGGTAAAAGTTATAAAGTACTGAAAATCACCTTTGGCTATTGAACTCATGGGTCCACATACATCAGTATGTATGAGTGCCAACAAGTCACTTGTCCTCTCACTCTGACCTATGAAAGGTGTCTTTGTCATCTTGCCAAGTAAACTAGATTCACATGTCTCAAATGATTCAAAATCAAAAGAGTCGAAAAGATCATATTTATGGAGCTTCTCTATGTGTCTCTCATTTATATGACCTAGATGACAATACCAAACAAATGTGGGATTTAAATCATTAAGACGTTGCCTTTTCGTATTAATGTTATAGACATGAGATTCTCTAAGATTAAAAACGTATAATCTATTCACTAATGGAATATGACAATAGAACATTTCTTTGAAATAAAGAGAACAATTATTGTTGATAACAATCACAACAACTCTTGCTCCATTGCCCACGCGAAGATCCACTTCGCCTCTAATCAAACTTCTACTTCTTCTCAACCCCTGCAATGACTTGCAAATGTGAGCCACTGATTAGGTATCGAATACCCAAGAATCAGTAGATGAAGTAGAAAGATTGATCTATATAACATTTATATCTGAAGCGGAAGTCATACTTCCCTTCTTCTTCAAATCCTCCAAGTACTTCTTGCAGTTCCTCTTCCAATGACCTGGCTCTTTATAGTAAAAGCAAACTGCATCTTGAGCCACCCCTTTCTTGTCCCTTTTGGTCTTATAATTGCTCGCGATCTCATCGGGAGTTAACTTCCTCTCGACCGCACATTTCTTGACACGGAGCTGTTTCTTGCCCTTCTACAGCATCATCACATGATTGTTGTTTTTCTTAATGCTTTCATCGGTGGTTTTCAGCATCCCATGCAGTTCTGTCAAGGTTTTGTCCATGCTATTCATATGATAATTTAGTATGAACGGTTCAAAACTTGATAGCAGGGATGGAATAATGAGATCAGTAGCCAACTCTTGGCCAAGGGGAAAATCAAGATTTTCCATACTCTGAATATAACCAATCATTTTGATAACATGAGGGCTAACGGGATTCCCTTCAGCAAGCCTACACGCAAACAAGGATTTTCAGGTGTTAAACCTCTCGACCCTCGCTTGGTTCTCAAACATGCCACGTAGACCCACAATAATATTGTAAGCATCTGTGTTCTCATATTGCTTCTGAAGCTCAGAGGACATTATGGCAAGCATGAGATAGCTCACAACAAGGCAATCATTAGTGTGCTTCTCATAAGCTCATCGTGCAGCCACAGTAGGATTGTCAGACAAGTCTTTAGGGTAAGGACTTTCAAGAACATACTCTTTTCTTTCTTGTTTGAGAAAAAATCTTAAATTTCTATACCAATTGTCGTGGATGTGACCCCTTGGTGCCTCACAGTTGGGCTTATTAGACCGGACCAAGGACAGGCCAAGACCAGTATTGACCATCCGGTATAGCACATAAATAAGGGTTTGATTCCGATAAGGAATGTTGAATCCTTATCGGGTAGTTAAGCTCCAAATATGATATATAGAGGTTTATTTGTACCGGAATCCTTCTAATTATGGATATAGTACCCGAGTTTGGTAGGAAATCTAAGTCCTAGTCAGAATAGAGTCCTGAAATTATTAGGCTTACCTCCTGAGTATATAAAGGAGGCAGGGCCCCCTAGAGACATCTAACTCAACTCATCTAGCTCATCATCAAGCTTTAGCATATTTTACATGCTTTTGACGCCCAAGCCTCCATCGCTTGATTGCGTCGTATTGTAAGATCCACCATCATAGTACACACCTAAATAGTAGACGTAGGGCTATTATCCTCTGGGAGGCTTGAACCAGTATAAACCTTGGCTCTTGTATTCTAGAGTTAACCATCGCGTTCAAAGGCGTTGCGCTTCCCTTACACACATCTAATCATCACCTCGGGTACCCTCTTGGGTGGACTGATCGGTGATTCACCGATAGTTGGCGCTCTAGGTAGGGGGTGGCGTTGCTTTCTCTGGGATCCGATGGCATCTCCACGTCAACTTTTAGCCAAGCCTGGCACGATGCTCGTCCTAGGCAACACGACATACGTGGCCGATTCACTCGGAAGGTTGATCCCTTTCGACTCGGCTCTAACTTTTGAGCGGTCACTAGGCCGAAGTCTTGATCCTTTCCTCCCATGAAAGGATGATCGATCTGCAGAGCGCCTGGCTGAGCCATGCAGGAGTTAGTCATGTGTCAGCTCTCTGATCAGATAGTGGAACAAGTCATCTGACGTCTTCACTAGAGCTTCAAGGAGTTACCTCCTCGAGGCTCCCGACATTGGGAGGATTTCCCCGAGAATGCCGAAGGCCACCTCACCGAACGACTCATGAGGCCCTGGTCTAGGTCCACCGAAAATTTATACCATGGCTCCTAGATTTAGTTCCTCCCATCGCACCGAGTCGATGAGGTGGTGACGCAGATGGCCCAGAGAGAGCAACTGGAGGCCTCGAAAGGACAACCGTAGGTTCGAGCGCTCGGAAGAGGATGGACGAGATGACGCCAAGGATCGAAGGGACAACGCGAAGAATCAACAATGAAAGCGCTAGACCCGAAGGAAGGTATAGCACAAGAAGACCCACGAGGACATCATATTGCACGAAGAGTAGCTAGCTGAAGTCGAAGAGACGATGGACCAGTAGGGAACGACGATGAGTCGAGCCACTATCAAAGGGCTTCAATCTGACTCCACTCCCGATTTTGTCAAGGGTCACGGATGCCATCAATTGAACTTCCTTCTTTTTTTAGCTATGTATTCTTTACTCTATATGAAATAAAGTTCAAATTTTTCACTAAGTGAAATCATGTCTTTTATCTTCGTTGACCACAATCGCCAAGGCTCGGGCCCTCTAGGGGTCAAAGCGAAACATCGTGCATCTACGGTTGTGCCCCAATAGACTTGCTCTAGGTTTGGCATCAGCAACCGGGCGAGTGAAAAAGAGTTGGCATTAGCGTCCTCTCGGCGCCCGACTAATGGCTAAGTCCCTCGGGGGCTCGAGTCCTAAGGCCTCAACTTCAAGTCCCAAGCGGTTTTGAGAACTCGTGATGCTTGATGTCAAGATCGGTGCATATACGGCATTAGTTTCCCACACCCGAGACTATATGACTATACCGGGGACTCAGAATATCTCTTTGGGCACGTGAAGGATTAGTAAAAATAACAAGTCTGTGAATCCCTCGAGGCCTTGTTCGACCTGATATCGGTAAGCATGTTTGTAGCCCAAGGGCCACACACCGAGTACTATATGGCCTAAAGTCCCTCGAGGTGAAAGTACAGCTAAGATGTAAAATTGCAAACAGCGAAAGAAGTTATCCATACTTCATCAAAAAAAGGGAACCATAAGTTCTCAAAAGCAAGAAGTCATTTTCTAATCACTACTAAACACTTGATGTAGGATATACACAACTACTCCTCGAGAGGTGACGTTGTAGGATCCTGAGCTTCGAGAGACGACGCTGCAAGATCTTGATCTTTGGAAGACGACGCGAAAGGGTTCTAGGCCTCAGGGGACGCTGCAGGGTTCTCGGGAGGAGGCAGGAATTGGAGATCCTTGGCGATCATGGCAGTGACACCCTCCACCTCCTACTGGAGCGCCGCAACTTGCTCCTCGGTAACCCCAATGGGCATTCCGCGCTCCAGCAACCGAAGGTCATCCGCTGGGAAGTGGGCCCGAACATAGACCAAGGCTTATTCGGCCCCAACCTTCACCGCCTCATCGATGAGGAGGTGGAGCTGGGTCTCAAACCCCTCGAGCTTGTCCCGAAACTCAGCCTCGACATCCTTGACCAGAAACAAGTACGCGCGCTCGACCACTGCGTGAACCTCGACTTCCTCACCCTCATGCTCCCTGATTTGAGCCTGGTCCCGGTCACGCCTCCCTACAAACAGATGACTGATGAAGATTAAGGCAAGGAGACGACAAGACAATAATAAAGGAGTGACCACCAGGGAAAAGCTTAGTCCGATACTCGGCCGTAGACGACTCCACTGACTCCTTCACCCTATCAAGGGCCCATCGGGTAGCTCTCTCAGCCTCCCTCACCTCCTCGACCATAGTCCTCAAAGCTGCCGCTTGGTGATCGTCCTCCTCAACTGTGGTCCTCAGGGCCGCCACTTGGTGATCGGCCTCCTCTGCCAAATGAGTGGCATTCTCGGCCATCTCTGTGGCACCAGCCATGGAGGTCTCCGCTGTGACAGCCCTCTATAAAAGCTCGGTGTTGTGGGCCAGGAGGTCATCATGCTCGTAGTGGAGAGCTTCAATCTCCAGTGTGTATGCGCCCGGAATAGCTGCAGAACATCAGTGAGCTACGACAAAAGAGGGGTGGCTGCCTCCGGCACCGCACCTAAGGCTGACGCAGGGACTGTGACCTCCATGTCGAGGGCTCCTGAGCCAGCCTCCACCTCGAGGCCATCCACTACCATCGGGGCAAGAGGCTAAGCCTCCGGACCAGTGCCCTTAGGGGGATCGATGACTCCCTCCTCGACCGCCGCACCTTCGATAGTAGTCGCCGACTCAATGGCTGGAGGATCGACTGTTGCCTCTGGCACCACAGTGACATCCTCACCCCCCAAGGCTACGACTAGGCTCATGGCACTGGCATCGACAAGGGTCATGTCACCTTCCTTGCCCGCTGTGGGCCACAGCCTCCCCTGTACCCGATGCCTCAACACTAGCACCGGTGTCCGAGAGCGATGGGGTCACCAGCGGTCCCAGCGGGAGGTCGACCCTGTCCACCCTACAGATCGAGATAAAATACAAATCAACAACAGAGACAAAAGGGCTGTACATAGGCACCAACTCCAACCTTACCTCAATGTCAGGCGGAAAGATTTTGAAGATACCTTCTTGGGCACCTTCACCAGAATAGCAGGGGGAGAGGCTAACGCCGCCTCAAAAATTATAGAGTCATCCCCGTCCTCGGGCTCCTCGTCGCTGAGGATCAGCCTGCGTCAGCTAATTGCTAGGGCTTCATCCACCCCGACCTCAATAAGCTTTGAGTGCTTGCTCGTCCTACCGAGTTCAATCCCCTTTCGCTTCGGAAGTGGAAGGGACGGATTAGCACCTCCCGTCGGCCATCGGTGAGGTGGGTCAACCCCTCGAGAATGCTTAGGGAGTAGCGCCTATGAGAAGTACGTAGTGTTACCCTACGGCAAGGCACATTACACTGTGTGGGTGGTCATACATCAGTACAAGACAACAACAAAGGACAAAACAAAGCAAAAAATGAAGAGCGAAAGGTCATAGGCTCACTCAGGGTCGTGGGTTTGACACGTAGTACGCTGCGAACATGAGATCGTCTGAGAAGCTTAGCTTCCTGGCGAAGAAGGAGTTGAGGTATTTTGCAACCTCAGCCCGGGGCATCCACCCGAGCTCTGGAGCTTGAGGGTCGAAGGACCCGAACACGTCATAGGCCACAACCTCGATCCTGATCAGTCCGCTTGCCCAAAGCCCCTTCACCACGTCTACCAGCTCCTGGACCTGATCTTCGTCGGCCAAGGAACACTGATCGCCCTAGCTTATCAGGGATGCTGGCTTGGGGCCGATATTCGCCTCGGTCGCTGGAGGGTGGTTCGCCCCATAGAACCACTCCGCCTTCCACCCCTTGTTCGAGGAGGTGATGGGCATCCACAGATACTCGCCGGACCACCCAGTGCGGAGATGGAGCGTCACCCCTCCAATCGCGTTGTTCCCCGTTGAGTGGCGAAGAACGTAATAGTACCGAAAGAGGTTCCACTGCGGATCCACTCCCAAGTACGCTTCACACAAATATACGAAGACAACGATGTGGAGGACTGAGTTGGGCGAGAGGTGACCGAGGGCAATCTGGTAGTGGTGGAGGAGGCCCAGAGAAACTGATGCGCAGGCAGGCTTAGCCCCCGCTCTAGGAAAGTCATGAATAAAATGATCTCGTGGGTGTTCGGCGTTAGGAACTCCTCCTCCTGCACCGAGCGCCACCCTGACACCGCCTGCTCCGATAGGAACTCGGCCGCTACCAACTCCCGTAGCTTGTCCTTGGACATCTTTGACTTCTCCCACCCCATCGATGAAGGCGGAGAAGATGAAGAAGGAGGCGGGCTCACGGAGGCCATTGGCTTGAACTAGAACAGTCGACGAGCCTTTCAGTAACAGACGATGTAGCCGCAGTGGTGGCCTCGGCGGCCAGGAGCCAGACGGATGAACGAAAAAGAAAAAAAGCAGAAGGATCGGTGGTTGCGAAGGGAAAAGATTCAAATGAACAGCGTGCGTCTCAGGGAGCGAACGAATCAGCTTAAATACCTCCACGGTCGCCGCACGAAGAAGGGGCGTGATAACCGCAATTGGGATGCCGCCTCGATCATCGTGCCCGCATTGATAAAGGTAACCTGATGGTTCTACTTCTCTATCCGCTGGCCACCTTCGAGCGTGGTTTGGTTAGGGCTGGAACGTCTCTTCTGTCATTTTACACTGAGCGCCCATTAAATTCAAAGGCAAAGTGTTTTTTGGCACAACAGATGAAGTCCACGACGGTTCAGACAGTCCACGCTGGTGGGTCCCATACTCGGGGGCTCACGCGCCCGAAGACATTCGTGCTCGGGGGCTTGTGTGCCCGTAGACCTTCACGCTCGGGGGCTCATGTGCTTGAGGGGTCACGTGTTCATGGGCTCACCCAACCCGAAGTACAGGTTCCCAGGGACAAAATCCTCGAGAGCTTGCAAAGCTTAATAGGCCTCGACCTCGTGAGCATCTGGATACACGAGAGGCCCGAACAACAGGACATCAATTTATTCAAAGACTCAAGATCAACTTCTTTCCAGTTCATCACAAGTTCAAGACTTTAAGCATGACCTCTTTTAGTAAGGTCTCAACGACGGCAGAAGACAAGGTTATAAAGTAGAAGATTATTATTTGTAAGATATTCTTGGACCCTCGAGCAAAATGTTCCATTTAATTCGAGGCTCGGGGGCTACACCGTGTGGATGCACCTATGCGGTGCACCTCACACAAAAGAAGGCAAACAAAGGCCTTTTTTAAGGACATTAAAGTTTGACAAAGATGTTGAAGTTTCAGATCAAAGGAGAGCTCCTCCCAGCTTTTTTTTGAAAACTCCTTCAACTAAGCCGAGAAGAGCTCGGGGGCTGCTGTCGGGGATATGACCCCTGGGTGCCTCATAGTTGGGTTTATCAGACCGGACCAAGGACAAGCTAAGACCAGCATTGACCATTAGGTATGGCCCATAAACAGGGGTTTGATTGCGATAAGGAAAGTTGAGTCCTTATCGGGTAGTTAAGCTCCGAATATGATATCTAGAGGTTTATTTATACCGGAATTCTTGCAATTAGAGATTTAGTACCCGAGTTTGGTAGGAAATCCAAGACCTACTCGGGATAGAGTCCTAGAATTATTAGACTTACCTTATAAGTATATAAAGGAGGCGAGGCCCCCTAGAGACATCTAACTCAACTCATCTAGCTCATCATCAAGCTTTAGCATATTTTTCTTGCTTTTGACGCCCAAGCCTCCATAGCTTGATTGCGTCGTATTGTAAGATCTACTATCATAGTACACACTCAAACACTGGATATAGGGTTATTATCCTCTGGGAGGCCTGAACCAGTATAAACTTAGTCTCTTGTATTCTAGAGTTGACTATCGGGTTCGAAGACGTCGCGATTCCCTTACACACATCTATTCACCACCTTGGGTACCCTCTTGGGTGGACTGATCAGTGATTCACCGACACCAATCCATAAAGTTTGTTCTATTAAGCTTTTCTTTCTTAAGGATAGATCGCAAATTAAAAGAACTGGACGTGGTAGAGGCTGACATGATCTACAATATAAGATATTCAATGTTTAGCACCTATGTTTATGTTAATCTTTCACTAAACTATTTAACAAAAGATTCTCTCACTATGATTTTTGGAAACCAAAAACCTCCCTCTAAGTTAAACATCCTCATTTCACTAATCCCATGTGAGCTTTTGTATCACTGCTAGAAATTAATAACATGGGGTAAGCAACACCTTGCTAATCATATCTTCATGTGACTCCTGTTTGTTGGGTTAGCATCACTTTGCTTCGCCCCCAACCTAATGCCCTAAGATCCAAAACTGTGTTGATAACCTTATTAGGCAAACCAAAAGCTTCCGCATATAGATGTCTGATATCTATCCTAACTAGCAATGATAATTGCTGGCACTCTGCTTTGGCAGACCCACCAAACAACGATCACCACCATGTTAGTTGCAGCAATTGGAAAGGCATGAACACTTAATTTTTCTTGAGAGATTCTATCCTACCGTGGCAACATATCACATATGACATTGCATAAAAGGTAAGATAGTAAACATCACAGATAAACAAATTCAACTATGAAGTAGTGTGGCCTAATCCAATGATGATCTCCATCTCCATTAGTGGTGTAGACGATCTCCATCCTCCACATCACTCCTTCGGGTCACCATACTTGAAATCCTGCAATCTTATGTCTATGCTACTACTATAATAGCTAGAAAAAGAAGATTATAAATATTGATTCAAGCATCTAAGTCGACACACAGGTCGGCAAATATAGCAGAGACAGCTTAACCATAAGCTAAAATTCATGGCATGCAAGCCACGCATAAGAGTTACATGCATCACATACATCTCTTAGAAATTATATAGGGCCCTACCATTCACATCATTCTCTGGAAAAATAAATTAGATGTAGAATTGCATTCTAGCTAACGATGTAAACCAGGACTCTATACAAGGCGCGCACATACGATGGTCCCATGAAAATCATAGATCCGATCTATGAAGTTTCTATGGAAAAACTACTAGGGACAAACAATTTATCCTGATCCGAACAACCTTTCGGGAACCAAATTTTCTTTAGCCGATGGGGTCGGCCAGGTGGTCAGGCAAAGCGCTCGAGAGTCAGTGACAGTGGACGGGAAGACCAATTGGGATGTGCCTGAGGCGGTCGGATCGGTAACCTACTCAGATCAGGATATGTATTTGCATCCAATGCAACAACTTATCTGATTCAAGTGTTATTATCAACATGCAACTACCCCGTAAACCAATTGATCTCATCAACCCGTGCTACCAATTAATTTATCATATGAACTGATCGATCTAGACTGTAATCGATCCAATCTACTACAATTGTATATCCACTATATGCACCAATCTAGATCGCATTCTAAGCAAGAAGGCTTTGATACCACTTTTGGGGAACGTGGATGCTACGCTAACTAAAAACAAAATTTTCTACCATTCACACCAGGAAATCTTGCTAAGAGAGAGACCATAGATCGTTACCACTAGACGCGTAGAGTAGCGGAAGAAGAGTTAGAGTAGCGAGCCGATCCAACACGCCTGCGCTGAAGTGATCGAGAAACCGATCAACGTCCACGGGAAGCCGATCAATGTCCTCAGGAACTCCTGAAGACTACTCCTAAGGACTTCTCCTCCTTTAAGCAAATGACGCCACCGATCTGATCAGCGGCATCGATGTGATGCGAAGTAGTAAAGCAACGCCTCTACTGGTATCCACACATCCAAGGGTAAAACACCGATCCGAAGTGTACTAGCACTTGGGCGATCGGTGAGATGGTCAAGCTTGGGAAGGTGATATCTAGGGTTTGCTTGTGGTGGCTAACAGATTAGCACGCACTAAAAAAGCATACCTTGCACAAGCCCCTCGCCCTCTCATATATAGAAGTCCTAGCTTGGGCCCTACTAGGCCCAACCATGACTTCCCCATGGTGGACCTCACGCGAATGGCCGCCGGGCTCCCTAACAGGGTGTCTTTTGAAGATGTTGTTGCCTATCGGTAGGAGTTGGAGGGACTTGCCATATCCATGGCCAATGACCTAGAGCTCCTACTGCCCGTCGAAGATCTCGAGCAGCCGATGGTGCCTTCTGAAGAGTAGAGTAGTTATCTTCTGTAGAAATTAGGAGTAGATGGTCAGTTTAAGTCTTTTATAATGAAACTTTGGTTTTATGATTGAAGACCCTTCTTAACCTGTAAATTTTCATGTACCAAAGTTGTCAGCGTCTCGGGAAACTTTGGTTAAGCTATATAGTGCTCAACGCAGGGATCTAATGCCACGTACACGCCTACCGATATCAGGCAACGCGAGTTCCCAAGAGCTTCAAAACTTTGGATTTTTATGTCCTTTGTGCAGCTTGAGTCGAGCCCTGAGCCCCTAGTATAGCCATATAGTCTTGAGTGTGGGGAACTAATGTCACTTGCGCGCCAACCCAACATTAGGCGTCATAAGTTTTCGAGACCTTTGAAGCTTTGACAAAGTTAAGGCTAAGTACTCGAGTCCCCAAGGATCTTAGCAAGTGGTCGAGTGCCGAGAGGGGCGCTAACGCTAGCTCTTTTTTTCTTGCATGGTTGATAGCACCCAACCTAGAGCTGCTTTATAGGAGCACAACTGGTGAGCTAGGCATGCCAATTTTTTGTACCAACTCAAGAGGGATCGAGCATAGTGGGTCGGCGATAAAATGTATGATCCATAGTGCATGAAATGAAGTTTAGCTTTATTCACTTAGGGATGTGGGTAAAAAGGTATATAGCTGAACAAGGAAGGAAAACTTGAAGCAGTTGGAGCTCAGCGCCCCTGCAAAAAAGGTGTGATGTGGAATCATGGCCTTGAAGACGGTCTATCCCAGTGTCGATCCTTGCCGATCCCATTGCCTTCATGATCCTAGTCCATCACTTGGCTTGCGCTAAGGTGTCTTCATCGATACTCTTACGCCATGTCTTCTTGTGGATCTGTTGTCGTCGGGATCGTCTCGAGGCACTGATTTGTCCTGCTTTTCCTGAGCGCTTGAATCGCCGAATGGACTTCTAGGAGATCGAGCTATTATTTCGAAGGTTCGTACTGTGATGCCTTACTGATTTGGCACGCTGGCTAGAGCTGGGTCTGGGCATCGTGGGATCTTCTTTAGTTGCCTCGGCACATGACCGAGTGAGCCGGCTGGTGAGCCGGCTCCCCGTGCACTCGGGGAAGACATCCTGAGCGCGAAAAGGAGAGCCTCATCGATACAAATCTCTTGACCAGCTAAAGAAGTGCTAGATCAGCTGACTCACGACCTGACCGATGAGCTAGTCCATCACCATCTCCATGATAGTGTCGGTCAAGTGTTCAGCGACCCAATCTGCCTTCCTAGCGGGGAAGGCATCGAGGACCTAACGCGGAGATCAGGCCGATGTCAGCACTGAGTTGAAGGGGACCAGCCTTCCAGTCGAGTCAGCGATGAAGGTGGTGTCACCGAGGACGAAGGTCCTCCCAGGCTTGGTGAAGAGTCAATGCGAAGATGCCATCAGATCTAGGTGAAAGTTTCTATGATCCCCTACATGACACGCCAACTATCGATGAATTACTGAGCAGTCCACCCAAGGGGGTACATGAGGTGGTGAATAGATGATTAGGGAAGCGTGGCACTCTCAGACCCAATGGTCTACTCTAGAAAACAAAAGCCATGGTTTATACTGGTTCAGACCTCCCGTGGGATAATAGCTCTACGTCTAATATTTTGATGTATTATATGGTGTCTAAGCTTATAAAGCAATACGCTTAAGCTACGAGGGCTTAAGGCGTCAAAAGTAAGATGTCTCTAGGGAGGGTGCCTCACTCCCTTTATATATTTAAGAGGTGAACCAAACAACCCAGGACTCTGTTGGGTTATGGAGAGGCTACGCTAGCGCTTAATTTTAAAAATTTACCCCGTTAGCCTAGGAACCATGCGTGTAATAGGATCATGGATCGTTACCTTGAGCCTCGAGACGCGCTCGAGCAGCAGAAGTAGAGTCGATGAAGCGCGTCCTCGATCTGCTCCTCACAACTCCATCCGTTCATCGGAGACGAAGTCGGCGTAATGTGGCGTTCTCCAAGGAAGAAGAACAGCACTGATGCAGCAATGGTGCCTCTACAGTATCCACACGTACAGGGATGGAATCACCTCACACCGGCGTGCCAGCACCACTCGTGAGATCTGAAAGATCAATCACAACACTTGTGATCGTGGAGAGAAGAGAGATGGCGGCTAGGGTTAGGGTGAAGTAGCAATGACCAGTAGCCTTCACGTGTTAGCCCCACCCCTCTTTATATAGTGCACCAACGTGGGCCTTTAATCTGTATTAAAGCCCAACAGATCTAATATGTTCGCGTGGTCCAGAACTTTTGGCTATAGCCAGAACTTCTGGCCACCGGAACTTCCGGATCCCATCAAGAACTTTCGAAATAGACCTTCTGTATCAAATTAATTCTCAAACAGGAACTTCCGGTCCAACCGAAACTTTCGGTTCATCCAGAACCCGGAACTTCCGGCTCCAGCCAGAACTTTCGATTCGTCTAGAAAATCAAACACTAGGACTAACCCGGAACTTCTGGTCCTACCAGAACTTCTGGATGCTCTAGAACCCGGAACTTCTAGCTACAGCCGGAACTTCTGGTTCCCCTATAATTTTCTTGGGCACAATTCCATCAATCTCCCACTTGCACA
This sequence comes from Zizania latifolia, assembly GCA_000418225.1. Taxonomy (NCBI): domain Eukaryota; kingdom Viridiplantae; phylum Streptophyta; class Magnoliopsida; order Poales; family Poaceae; genus Zizania; species Zizania latifolia. Next base: position 280,026 of record KE372644.1, on the reverse strand, counting down.
AGAACCAATTCTTTGCAAGATTCGAATTCCATCCCCTTAAGCGTGTGACCCGATAGGTTCATACACAAACGGCCACTACCCGAAATCTCCTTTCTAGATAGCTGATCAATAGCGGCACCTAGCAGCACATATTAACCCTCGAAAGCATACAAAGTCAAAATCATACTTTCTAAACCTTGATGTACACACACACCAATCCCTTTATCACATGACATCAGTCAAGCTCAAGGCGAGATACGTGCCACCCTTGTTGGATAGCTCGACATTTCACTTGATCAAGTAGTGGATTTAATCATGACTAACTCTTTAGTCATAGTGGTATGGCCATGCACTTTTCCAATCCAACTACCTCGAGTGGCCCAGAGACGTCTCACCCGTTATTAGGAGGGGTAAATTCTATCTTGACTGCTCACATCCCACGACATGTTTCGTGACACACCCGAAAGCAACATTTACAACTACCCTGTTACGGAATAGTGTTTAGAAGCCCCTAAATATGCTACTACACATTCTGGAATCAATGACGAACTCAGGTGTAAGGATTCTATAGGTACACCATTTGAGATGATAACTGATGGCACATTACAATAACAATCCCAAAAGTATCTCAAGGTGGATCTATCCAACTCTATGTTCACCAACATGAGTCCACATCACTGATTTGACATCTCCATGTCTATGAACTGTGAAACATGATCATCAATAAGACAGATGTGCTAATCTATGAATCATCACTGTCTCACATGACGATATGAGATTAGGGATCGTTTAGAACAACATTATAACACAAAGAGTCTCACAAACAAGTCATCAACTTGCTGATCAATGTAAAAGACATTTATTTAAGGAACAAGATAATAAATTATCCAAATGTACATCAGCATAGATAAACTAACTTCTTCTCACATACACTGGACTCACTCACGCAAGTATCTAATACCCATTGAGCTCAAGTGCGCCTCATGCTTGGGCTGTGAGAGAGACTTTGTCAACGGATCGGCTATGTTCAAATCCGTGTGCACCTTGCATATCTTTACATCACCTCTATCTATAATCTCACAGATCAGGTGATAGCGCCGCAGTATGTGCTTGGACTTCTAGTGCGACCTAGGCTCCTTGGCTTGCGCAATGGCACCACTATTATCACAATAGAGGTCCACTGAACTGGACGCACTAGAGACTACACCCAACTCAGAAACAAACATTCTGATCTAAACTGCCTCCTTTGCAGCTTTCGAGGCTGCAATATACTCGGCTTCTATCGTTGAATATGCAACCATTTCTTGCTAGGAACTCTTCAAACTCACTGTGCCTCCATTGAGACAGAACACAAATCCAGACTGCGATCGCGAATCATCCTTGTCGGTCTGGAAGCTGGCATCGGTGTAACTAATTAAAACAAGCTCCTCCTCGCCTCCATAGACCAGGAACATATCCTTAGTTCTTCTGAAGTACTTAAGGATACTCTTTACTACCGCTTAGTGACTTTCACCCGGGTTTGACTGATATCTGCTCGTAACAATTAGAGCATAAGAAACATCTAGGCGTATACAAAGCATGGCATACATGATAGATCCGATTGCGGAGGCATACGGGATCACACTCATCTTCTCCAGCTCATCAAGTGTCGAAGGACACTGACTCTTGCTGAGAGAAATACCATGTGACATCTGTAGGAAACCTTTCTTAGAATTCTGCATATTGAACCGTTTCAATACTTTGTCAATGTACATGCTTTGGCTTAATCCAATTAACCTTCTCGATCTATCTCTATAGATCTTTATGCCTAAGATGTATGCTGCCTCTCTAAGATATTTCATTGAGAAATTTTTTCTCAACGAAGACTTGACAGCATCTAGCATAGGAATATCATTTTCGATCAACAATATGTCATCTACATATAAGACCAGAAACACAAGTGAGTTCTCACTAGCATTTTGTAAACATAAGGCTCTTCTTCCTTCTTAATGAAGCCAAACCCTTTGACTACCTTATCAAAACGAAGGTTCCAACTCCGAGAAGCCTGCTTCAGCCCATAAATAGACCTTTGCAGCTTGCAAACTTTCCTAGCATTCTCAGGATCATCAAGACATTCAGGTTGTGTCATGTACACATCCTCACTTAGGTTTTCATTAAGGAAAGCCGTCTTGACATTCATTTGCCATATCTCATAGTCATGAAATGCGGCAATTGCTAGGATGATCCGAATAGACTTTAGCATTGCGATGGGCGAAAATATTTCATCATAATCAACACCTTGAATCTGTCTGAAACCTTTCGCCACCAATCGTGCCTTATAGATGTGAACATTTCTATCAACGTCTATCTTTTTCTTAAAAATCTATTTACACTCAATGGTTTTAACACCATCGGGTGGATCGACCAAGTTCCAAACTTGGTTCTCTCGCATGGATTCTAACTCGGATCTTATGGCTCCAAGCCATTTCTTAGAGTCTGGTCCCATCACCGCTTCGATATAGGTCTTAGATTCAACATTGTCCAATAATAACACGTCACGCTGCCTAGTGGTTAAAAACGCAAACTGCTCGGGCGCACGACTCAACCTTTCCGACCATCGTGGGGCTCATGTCTCAGCAACAGGTTCTGCAACACTTTACATATCGAGTTGCGGTTCAGTAGGAGATGAAACACTTTCTGGTGGCTCTCGAACCTCTTCGAGACGCACCATGCTCCCACTAACCCCTTTCGAGAGAAACTCTTTCTCTAGAAAAACACCATTCCGGGTGACAAACACTTTGTCCTCTTCCCGGTTATAAAAGTAATATCCTTTGGTTTCCCTAGGATATCCCACAAAGAAGCATTTATCAGATTTGGGCATGAGCTTATCAGACGTCAAACGCTTTACATAAGCCTCACAACCCCAAATCTTTAGAAAAGACAATCCGGGACGCTTTTTTCTTTCAAGAATGGGTCGCAGATTAAAAACTGAAGTGTTCTTCGCAGTAGGTACCATGATCTACAACAAAATACAAGGTTTAGCACTATGCTATGTTGATCTTCTATCAAATAAAAGATATACCACAATATGAAAAATGATCGCTTTCCCTCTAACGACACATTGTGGGACAAGATCCATATTCAACTAACTCCTAGTGAGCTTTGGCATCACTGCTAGAAGATTAGTGATATAGGTAAGCAATACCTTGCTAATCACATCATATGTGACTCTTGTTCGTTGAGGTGACATCCAATGTCCGACACTCAACTCCATGCCCCAAAGCTCAAAACCATTTTGATAGCTTTGTTAAGTCAACCAATACTATGCATGTGGTGTCTGACACCACCCTAACTGATTGAGATAAAAGATGGCACCCTGCTTTGGCAGACCCACCATATAGTGATCACAACCTTAGTAAGTGTAGCTATTGGAAAGAGCATCAATACTTAATTTCCTGAGGGAAAACTATTCTATCAGGGTGACGATGCCTACCGCACACGTAACATGAAAGAATAGTATGACAAGAACATAAGTAAACATCATAGGCAATCATATTAACTGTGACATAGTATGGCCCACTTGCATGGTGATCTCCATCTCCATAGTTCCTGACCATCAGATCATCATGCTTCAGGCCTCCATGAACCTATATCAGCCTATTACATCTAATAGAACTATACTAGTTACATGAGCAGAAATATCACATGTCGACGCGCAGGTCGTACAACATTTGAACAGCCTTAGGCTGCAATCAACCATGATACGCAAGCCATGTTATTACAAGCGCGTATCATATACTTTGCAAGGCCATACCAGTTACAATATTCTCTGCAAAAATAAGTTAGACGGAGACTATGCACAACTGAAAACAGATCCGGAACTTCCGGCTCAGTCGGAACTTCCGGTCGAAGGGACCGGAACTTCCGACTCAGGGCCAGAACTTTCGAAATCAACCTTCTGACTCGAATTTATTTTTGTCCCAAAACTTTTGGCTACACTCGGAACTTTCAAAAATAACCTTCTGTACGGAATTTATTTCTGTCCCGAACTTCCGGTCCAACCGGAATTTCCGAACCTGGAACTTCCGAGTCATACCCGGAACTTCCGAAAATAACATTCTGTATCAAAAATTATTTTGGCCCGGAACTTCCGGTCCAACCGGAACTTCTGGAAATCCGACGACAAAAACAATAAATCCAATCTATTTCCATCACATATCACCGTATGTGATCGATCCAGATCGAACACTACGCACGTAGGCTCTGATACCACTGTTGGGTTATGGGGACGCTACGCTAGCGCTTAATTTCAAAATTTTACCCCGTTAGCCCAGGAACCATGCGTGTAATGGGATCATGGATCATTACCTTGAGCCTCGAGACACGCTCGGGCAGCGGAAGTAGAGTCGATGAAGCGCGTTCTCGATCTGCTCCTCACAGCTCCGTCCGTTCATCGGCGACGAAGTCGGCGTAATCTGGCGTTCTCAAAGGAAGAAAAACAGCATAGATACAGCAATGGTGCCTCTACGGTATCCACACGTACAGGGATAGGATCACCTCACGCCGGCGTGCCAGCACCACTCGCGAGATCCGGAAGATCAATCACAACACTTGTGATCGTGGAGAGAGAGGAGAGGTGGCAACTAGGGTTAGGGTGAAGTAGCAATGACCAGCAGCCTTCACGTGCTAGCCCCATCCCTCTTTATATAGTGCACCAACGTGGGCCTTTAATCTGCATTAAAGCCCAACAGATCTAATCTGTTCGCGTGGTCCAGAACTTCCGGCTATAGTAAGAACTTTCGGCCACCGGAACCTTCGGATCTCATCCGGAACTTCCGAAATAGACCTTCTGTATCGAATTAATTCTCAACCCGGAACTTCTGGTCCAACCGAAACTTCTGGTCCAACCGAAACTTCCGGTTCATCCAGAACCCAGAACTTCCGGCTCTAGCCGGAACTTCTGGTTCGTCCAGAAAATCGAACACTAGGACTAACCCAGAACTTCTGGTCCTACCAGAACTTCCGGATGCTCCAGAACCCGGAACTTCCGGCTACAGTCGGAACTTTCGGTTCCCCCAGAATTTTCTTGGGCACAATTCCATCAGACTCTACACCGTGTCGATTTCCCTTATGTCGAGATTGCATACCAAACTCGGGTGCTAATTCTCTAATTACAAAGATTTTGGTACAAACATATCTCTTTATACAGGATCTAGGGTTCACTTTCCATATAAGAACCTAATATTCCACATCGGGATTTAACCCCTTCATGGGCCATACCGGACTCCAATGTTGGACTTGGCCTATTCTCGGTCTGGGCTGATAAGCCCAACTCGGGGTACTCGGGGGTTATATCCCTGATACGGTATTCTGCACAAACTAGAGGTATTCTGCACATGAATGTCATGTACCTCCCCATGTCCACTCCGAATGACATATTGGGTATTAGTTTGAAAAGAAGAAAAATAGTAAGAGAAAAAGCATAGCTTGTTGTATAAAGTTTTCACTTAACTACCAAGAGTTGATCACAAAATCTATTCCCCGATCATGGGCTAAATTACCTTTAGAAATATAATCTCAATTACAGTCAACTAGCAGTTGAAATTTGAAATCAACTAGAAGTTGAATAAATCAACATAAAGTTAAAAATCGACGTAAAGTCAAATTATGTTGAGTAATGAATTAATTGATGTTGTTATTTGCATGGGAGCTTAGATCAGACATTTATATGAAGGTACATGAAGTATCATGTTTTGAACCAAAATAAAAGAATAGAAATAGTCTTAGTAGTATATAATATATTTCTCTGAAAGAAATATTGCATGAATAATGAAGATCAATTATGAATATGGTCTGAATACCATGTGAAATTGAGGAAGCAAAATCGTTAAATGAATTTGAGTTTGAAATGTCACACTTGGATAGAACCAAGTTTGCTTAAGCTTGTAGTTAGAGCATGTGCCTGATGAATTCTAGTACATCAGTCCAGTTACACTCAGAAAGTGTTGTAGAGATTTAGCTTTGAAAAGTTATTTCCTTTCAAACCCCTATGGACAGAATGTCATTGCAAATAGACCACAATCCATAAAGATCGAGAAAAGAGGGGGAGAGATCTTGAAACTAGAATTCCCATACTTAGTGTTGTAGGTATGCGAATGTACCTAGCCTATTGCATTAGGGTGTACATTATGTTTGTTGTAAACCTACTTGCACGATCTGGCTATGTTTTTTCTATGCGGTGGAACTGTAGTATCCTAGAAATAATCTAAGCAAAGTTATGTATCGACTTCGACGAACCACTCGGAAATAATAGCTTTATATGAAATCTCACCAGAATGTGCATGGTTTAGAAGAATGATTCATCACATATAGTAGTAATGTGGATTAAATCATATAAACAACCCCACCATTATCTATAAAGATATAATAACTTGCGTTGCACAAGTGCAGTCAGGATATATGAAGAGCAATTTGATAAAACTCATAAACCCTAAGTTCTTCTATGCTTATGAATTGCATAAGATGAATGAAATGATCAAATTGATGCATATTAAGTCATGTGAAAATCTCATAGATTATTCATTAAGTCTCTCTTGATATCTAGCTTTGAAAGATGTGTTCATAGAATTAGGATTATTAGACTTAAAACTTTTGTATTTTAGAAGGAGAAACTTCACATAACACCGATATGAAGAATTGAACCTTAGTCAAGAAGACTAAGTATTAGAATTGATTTTGAAGATTTTATGAAACATTTGGGTGAATTGTAATTTTTTTTTCTTGAATGGGTTTTTCTGAAGTTTCTCATATCAAGGTTTTTAATGAGGCAATTCGTGCAACCAAGACACGCGCTATGTACTCTTTCTCTCATTTTTCTCACTGGATTTTTTGGGAGTTTTGATGAGACATATGCATATCGCGAGAAGTGACGAGGGGGGTGTTAGGAAATCGAAATTTCGAAGATTATGTTAACCGAATTCGGTTTGTTGGACACGTCTATTTCTTAGAGGTTTTACCTATAAATAGAGGGTTGTCCTCATTTATATGCTGTTGAATCTAAGCAATAAAAAAGTTTGGTTTTCCTTCTATATACTGTGTTTTTATCTTTTATCTCGAAACTCTATACTTCACATGTTAGCAAAGTTCCTTAATATTTTCCACCTCTTCTTTTAATGCTATCAATTTGTTGTTTCGTTTTAAGCCATGGTTGGGGAAAGCCGAATGGGGTCCAAATAAACAAACTGATGTTGCATGCGTACAAGCATAATAACGAACAAAAACAATCAAGTGTCAGAGAAAAGACAGAAAATAAAAGCGCAACAAAACAAGATAGCCTCAATTTGTTGCTCTGTCCAAAGACTTTACTTTCAGCATTTTTACTTTTTAAAACTATTTTATCTTATTAACTATATCGGTTCATAAATCAAAAGTTTTATTCATAAAATATTCATTAAATACCACTTATAATATTTTTTATTAATAAAAATACTTTACGTTTTAATTTTATCACTAATTTATCAAGCACAGAGTATACAGTGTTAAAAAAACAGCTCCCACCTCACCTTCAATCTTTTC
>KE372644.1:253194-264851 GCA_000418225.1 Zizania latifolia | reverse complement strand
GGCCCAGCCGTCCCCACCACTTCGCCCGCATCCCATAGCCCAGACACCTACACCCCCGCAGGCCCATCCCCGCGTGCACACCACTGACAGATGGGCCTAGGGATGGCAATTTTGCCTTCTGGTATGGGTACCTGACCCGATGGGCATGGATTTGGATTTAGATTTGTGTCCACGGGTTCACGGGTTCGGGTACCTGTTTATTCTTGTGTTGGGCATGGGTTTATATTTAAACCCACGGGTACCCGCAGGTATTCCTGATTATTTTTGCTGTTAATGTGTGTCTCTATTACACGGCTCACTACCCAGCCCATCAGCCCACTCATTCTCTCCATCTCTATCCCTTCAACCCTAATCCTGTGACTCTAGACTCTAGTAGAAGAAATCATATATCCTTTATTTAGATAGAAATTCAGGATTTATCCTCCTGGTCCACATGTCAGTGACCTGAGTGGATCCCATATGTCATTGAGATGCAGAGGATAAATCTTGAAATTCTATCTAAAGGGAGAGTATATGATAAAGTTCCCCTAGTAGAAACTACTCGCTAGTGTCGCTGCTGCATGCAGAGACCAAGCCACCAGGGGCAGCCGCCGGGCAGGGGCTCTAGGGCTGGGCGCTTGGGTAAAAACTAGTGCCGCATCGCCGTCACACGCAGAGACTAGGCCACCATGGCAGCAGCCACAAGGGTGGAGGCACTAGGGTTGGGCGCACCGCACCGCATGCCACATGGGCCACAGGAGCCAGGGGCCAAGGCTCTAGGATTGAGAACTTGAGAAGGATAAGGAGGGCTGGAAGAGTAGTAGGACTATTTGTGAACTACATTGGGCTAAACCCGTGGGTTACCTGTCGGGTTTTGGATAAATGATAGGTTCGGGTATGGGTTTAGTTTTAAACTTATGGGTTTCATGGGTTCGGGTTTACATGGGTTTCGTGGGTTTGCTTTGCGGGCAGATTTTCATAAAACCCACGGGTTTTAGTTCCATTGCCATCCCTAGGTGGGCCCCACATGTCAGGTTCGTCTCCAACCTCTCGCCCGCTTCGCTCGTGCCCACAACCCCTGTTCTCACCCCCCACGTCTCTCGCCTTCTCTCTTTCTCATCATCGGTGACGGTGATGACTCCGGCGAGGACGCTGTCTCCGTAGCCGCTGTCTTGCCCATGCGGGACCTTGGTCCATGGAAAGCATCAGGGGGCTCCTGGCAGACTTCAACTTGTGGCCACAAGGCAAGGCAACGTCCATGGCCGCCCCCCACGACGACAGCACTGCTGCATCCTCATGCAAAGGGGGTTCGGGAGGAAGCCACATGCAGAGGCGGAGAAGAAGCTGGTGATGGTCCAGGAGAACATTGGGGGCACCGGGTCAGAACCTTGGATGATGTTGTTTTGGTTGAATTGAAGTAAAATGTGTAAGCTAGATCGAAATTCCAAGGTGCTGAGAACATTTGATGATGTAATTTTGGATGAATTGAAGTAAAATGTGTGAGCTAGATCGAAAGTTTTGAGAATGTGTGAGCAATGTTTTACAGTGAGAGAGACTATTGTTTATTACTTAGGATATGTCTTGCTTTCTACCGATCTTAAACATCTTTCCGAGAGCCCTCGTTTGCTTCAGAGAACTATATTGAAACGTAGTTCTTAATATTTTGTTAGCTTGTTAGCTTCATCATGAAAACAATTTGTCTGTTGAATTTTTACTTGTGGCATCTCAATTCTGAGGGTAATCTCACCTTCTATCCTAAGAGGTGGTTGTACCTAACTCATCTAGGTTCGCCCGCCAACCAAACAAAAAACTGGACGACCCCATCTATCCAACCAAATAAAAAACAAGGCGGTCACATCTATCCTACCAAACAAAAACTGGATAGCTAAATCTAAAAAAACTAGATGGCCATCTACCATCCAGCTTTGCCCTCCAACCAAACGAGCCCTTATAGGAATTGAGAGCAGAAGTGGAGGTTCATACGCAGCCTATTCTAGTAATATAGTCATAGATAGATATTTTCAAAAATCCCTTCTCACGAACTAGATAATCCTAGATCCACATGGTATCAATACAATGAGCGACATATAACAGATCATCCAAACAATATTGGATGGCAAATAAGGAATTCCCCATTATTTCCCCGGATTCATGACATGACCAACATACTAGTTCAATGACATATTGTACATCAACACTAAGGCCGTGTTTGTTTTAGTTGTCTAAACAGGGTACCCACCTAACCATCAAAGGAAAAGTTTGGGAGTTTTTGTTGGGTTGTTATGACCCTAAAAGCACTACTGAACAAAGAAAACAATTACGACAGCAGCGAAGGTTCTTTTTAACTGCACCTTTTTTTTGTCTGATCATTTACATTCATTTGAATGCCTCATTAAAATTCCATTCATATTGCAATAGTCCTGTGGTTGGTCCTTTTTTGCTTCACAAACCTACAAATTTGATGCAAGATGGTAGCTCAAGAAATAAATAAATGGTTCACACATGTGCTCCTCTATGCTTATCTCTAATCAGCCATGAGATGGAATTGCTGAAATAAATCTAAATTGGTTTAGAAGTTCAGAGTTTTCTAGTGAAAATAAAATAGTGCACAGAAAAGCGATACATAATGGAGCAATTGTGTTCCCAAGCTTTTTCTGTGACATAGCAACTCCATTTTATTTTTCAGGAAATTAAGCAATTTTTTATACGTGGCTTATCAGAAGGTTATCTACACATCATATGCATGGGATAAGGAATACACCGATTCATAAATTTGATAGGTTAGAATATGAGAAACTGAAAACAAAGTGCAGAGAGATGGACACAATAGTCAGTAGTGGAAGGGTAATTACTGTGCCTATCATAACAGAAGATGGCCAGCCTATACAGGATCCTAACTCAGATGGAGGTGCAAGGCCATCTTCAGTCAGGGCTTGTTTGGGAGGCCCAATCCCGACAGGGATTTCGGCCCAAACCCGGAGGAAATTCTGGTCCAGGGCTTTGATTCCCATCAGACCGCAGTGGCCATTTGGATGGTGGGTGGGTTGAAATTCCCATGGGCCATGGTAGCCCTTTCCCTGTCTATCCACGAGGAGAGAAAAAACTCCTCCCCGTGCTTGGCTCGATCTCCCCATGCATGCGGCTGGTTCCATCTCCCGCCCTCCATCTCGCTGATGGAAATATGCCCTAGAGACAAGTTCTGGAAGAACCAGAAGTTCTGGTTAGACTGGAAGTTTCGGGCACGCTTTTGCAGCGAGTTCTGGATGAATCAGAAGTTCCAGTTGGACTGGAAGTTCTGGGCCTGCTCTAGAGGAGGATTCTGGATGAATCGGAAGTTCCGGTTGGACCGAAACTTCAACCAGAACTTTCGAGCCGAAATAAATTCTATACAGAATGTTATTTTTGGAAGTTTCGGTTGGACCAGAAGTTCCAGGTTCAGAAGTTTCGGTTGAACTGGAACTTCCGGATCGAAATAAATTCGATACAGAAAGTTATTTTTGAAAGTTCCAGGCTTAGGCTAGAACTTTAGGGCTGAACATGTAGATTAGATCTGATGGGCTTTAATGTTGATTAAAGGCCTATCAGAGGACTCTATATAAGGAGAGGAGAGGCTAGGGTAAAGAAGCAGTTGCTTTCGCCCCTACCCTAACCCTAGCTGCCACCGCTCTCCTGGCTACACCTGCTGTGGCCGCATCTCCCCTAATCTCACGCGTGGTACTAGCTACCGACGTAAGGTGATCCCGTCCCTATACGTGTGGATACCATAGAGGCGCCGCCGCAATTATGGCGCTGATCATCTCGACGTGAGGATCATAAGGCTACGTCTTCTTCGTCGCCGATGATTGGATGGAGCTGGGCGGAGTTGATCAAGGACGCGCTTCTCCAACTCTTCTTTCGCTGCCCTAGCGCGTCTCGTGACTAGAGGTAACGATCCATGATCCCATTACTCGCATGGTTTCTGGGTTGAACGGGATAGAAAAAGTTTTATTTTATGCTAGCGTAGTCTACCCGTTCCCAATAATGGTATCAGAGCCTACGTGCGTAGTGTTCGATCTGGATCATGCACATATAGGTGATATGTAGTGAAAATAGATTAGATCTATTGTTCTTGCGTCGGATTTTCGGAAGTTTTGGACTCTAGCCGGAACTTTTGGGCCGAAATAATTTTCGTACAGAAGGTTATTTTTGGAAGTTCCGGGTTTGATCCGGAAGTTTCGAGCCAAAATAAATTCGATATAAAACGGTGATTTCAGAAGTTCCGGGCCTTGAGCCAAAAGTTCTGGATCCACTTTTTAGTCACGCATAGATTCGATGCCTAACTTATTTTTGTAGAGAATGCTGTGACTGGTATGGCCTTGTGATGCATATGATGCATGTGTGTAATTTTCATGGCCTGCATGTCATGATTAATTACAGTCCAAGGCTGTTCTATTATTGTACGACCTGCGTGTCGACATATGATGCTTCTCCTCATGTAATTTGTATAGTGCTATTAGATGTAATAAACTGATACAAGATCATGGAGGCTTGAAGCGTGATGATCCGAAGGACAGAAACCATGGAGATGGAGATCACCATGTGAGAAGGGCCATACCATGTCATAGTTAATATGATTTCCTGTGATGTTTACTTATGTTCCTGTCATACTATTCTTTTATGTTTTGTGTGTGGTAGGCATCGTTACCGGTTAGAATAGTTTCCCTCAGAAAATTAAGAGTAATTGATACCCTTTACAATAGTTACACCTACAAAGGTTTTGATCATTGTATGCTAGGTCTATCAAAGCAGAGTGCCATCTTTTATCTTTACCAGTTATGGTGGATATCGAACATCCACAAGCATAGTATTGATTTGCTTAACAAAGCTATCAAAATGGTTTTGGGCTTTGGGGCATGGAGTTGGGCATCGAGACATTGGATGCCACCCTAACAAACAAGAGTCACATAGGGATGTGATTAGCAATGGGTTACTTACCTATGTCACTAATTTTCTAGCAGTGATGCTAAAGCTCACAAAAAATTAGTTGAATATGGATCTTGTCCCACTACATGTCATAAGAGGGAAAATGATTGTATATCATGTAGTAGAGCATCTTTTATTTGATAGAAGATTCACATAGCATAGTGCTAAAACTTGTATTTTTGTTGTAGATCATGGCACCTACTGCTAGTAACATTTCCAGTTTTAATTTATGATCAATTCTTAAAAAGGAAAACCTTTCTGGAACAAACTTTATTGATTAGCATAGAAACTTGAGAATTGTTCTCAAATAAGAGAAAAAAGAATATGTTCTAGAGGAGCCCCATCCTGATGAACCAGCTGATAATGCATCTGCTGCGGATCGGAGGGCTTATGAGAAGCACGCCAACGATTCAATTGATGTTAGCTGTCTCATGCTTGCCAGTATGTCCTCTGAGCTTCAGAAGTAATATGAGAACAGGGATGCCTACGATATGATCGTGGGACTCAAAGGCATGTTTGAGAACCAAGCACGGGCCGAGAGGTACAACATCTCAAAGTCCTTGTTTACGTGCAGGTTGGTAGAAGGCAGTCCAGTCACGTCTCCGCCTCTGCCTTCACCATCCAGCCATCTCCGCCTACGCCGTTCGGCCATCTCCGCCTACGCCATCAGGCCGTCTCTGCTCTTCAGTTTCTGCCAACCTGCATCTGCCCTCCCGTGCAAGGTTTGATGCCACCTCCTCTCATATTGTTTGGATTTAGGGTTTAGCTAGTGTTTTGTGTTGTAGTGCTTGATGGGGAAAGAGCAAGGAATTCATGCTTTATTGGAGCTAATTTCCACTGTGATGCTATGAAGTGCCGTTTTCTCCTTATTTTGTAGCCGAAAGCTTTGCTGGTGATAAAAATTTGGTCGATAGTTTCTTATTTGTAATTACTATATAGTTGATTGTTTGGGAGTTTATGCTATTTCAGATGATGCTTCAGTCTTCCATTGGTTAGCTTCCCCCTCCCCAACAGAAAAAACATAATTTTGCCGTTAATTTCATACTTTTATCTGTTGTTCATGCATCAATCTGTTAAACCTTTGATGCCATACCATAAAGATAGTCTTTTGTGTAAATCTAACGGTAGTTAGAATTTAGCTGTTGTTACTAGAAAAGCCAGGTCTAGGTGGTTGTTGAGGTAAGAGTTGGATCTCTTGTTGTTTCTTTCTCTGTGTTGTTTGCCTAGTTAATGCTTGCACATAAAGCTGTGCTATTTTCTTTTAATTATTGTGCTTTAGGGGGTGTAATCTGGTTGCACTGCTGCAGGTATGACATCTGGAAGAGTTCAGTTTGTGGCGCTGTTGGTTACTGTGTTTTAGTTGGTCTCAGTTTCTTATCTTTGCTTTTTGGTTGTTTTACTATTTAGCACGTCTCTAATGTTATGTGCTTTGCAAGGAAGCACTTGTGTTTTAATTATTTGCGAAAAAATTATGCGTTTTAATTTTGGCTTCCCTGTAACATGTATTGAATTGTGTATGTATGGGATGATAAAGATGCTACTGCATTCAAGTTGTATCATTGCTGAATCTTGATCAACTGTGGTTCGCTAATTGTTACTAGTCAGATGCCCATGCTTTGCAACGGAGTATTATTTTTAATGACAAACATTTATTTAGAACATGACATTTATTCAATCGCGTTTAGTAATGCTACGATGATAAGAAGCAATGTGATATATTGTTGTCCGAAACAAATCATATATAGAGATTTAATTATGTATTAACATTAGTCATTACTCATAAAAAAATACGTAGAACCATCTCTACTAATTACAAATGCTATTACATATCTATAATTATAAATATGACATAAAATTACATAATACATTTATAAATGCCATCTCTACTTGCATTATATAAAATGCCAGCATTCCATGATCAATCTCAAAATTGGAAATAGTATAACATCGGCAATAATTCATGGCAAAAATCTAAACATTATGTCATGAACAGCAGGAAGAGCTATTGGATTAATTGGCAACCATACAGCTCAATGTTATGATCACCTCAGTAGCAGAAGCAATATCTAGACACAAGACTGCTCATACAACAAATATATAGTTCTGCAAAATAGAAAAACATAGATGAAATAAATTATAAATGTATCAACATAGAATTGAGTGACCTAAAGATCGAATAAAGAACAAACAGACAAGAAAAAATGTTCAGTTCACTCAAAAAAATATTGTAGACAGTTTCTATTGTGATTATATAACCCTCTTCAGATAAAATAAAAGAATTAGCACAAATCAGTTGCCTAGTAGCAAACTGTGGTTCCTCAAAAACACTACCAGATGATGATAAATAAAACTGTTCTAACACTTGTTAAGATCTTAAGAGAAACTACAAATACACGCAAATATGCTATGCATGACACATAATGTCATAAAGACAAAATGCTAACCAGTATTACAAATTTACTAAAAAATGTTATCATCGCTTAATTTTTTGTTTGCCAGTTCTTAGAACTTTGAACATTTTTCTTCAGCCACAGGTCTGACCTGAAGAGAGGAAAATTGTGACAGTACTTAGTCAAGGTAGGAAACTAATTGTCAGTTACTAATAGTTTGTGTTGAGAATCACCTTTGGCAAAGGAAACTAATTGTCAGTTACTAATAGTTTGTGTTGAGAATCACATTTGCCAGCCTTTTCCTTCCTCTTTTGTTTAATTATGTTGCTGAGAACCTGTGTTTCACAAGACATCAACGATCAAAACAATGAAGCTTGGCGTGCATATAACAATTAGAGCATAGCAACTATGCATTGACTAATAAACAAAAGAGATAAATATACAGCCACCAGGCCACAAAGTAAGCCTCCAAAAGCATTTCAAGTTCCTCTATGCTGTATATATAGTGTAATGTTAAGTGCAAGGTAAGACATAAGTCTTGAATGAGAGGTACCGGTCACATAAGCACAATATAGAGAAGTAATTCCTCAGTTTTTAAAACTAACAAATGTTAGGGCAGTGCAATGATCAATGAAATAGAAATTGGGGAAACAGTGGGCACAGGTCACACAACTAACACAAGTAAATACTTCTCCAGTAACAAGTGAAAGTTCAGATAATCCGTAGTGGCACCTCTGCGTCGAGGAACGAGCATGCCGCTTCGAGTGCGACTTCCAGGGCGATGAACTCAAACGGCAGGTCATCTTCACGGTCCACGATGCGGCGCTGCAGCTCGCCGACGTACCTCCGCACGGCCTCCTCCGCCGCGAGATCGCCTGCCATGTCGGGATCACGCAGGACAAGCGCCTCATCAGCAGTAATGATGCACCGTATCTGCTAGAGGTTGCAGACGACAGCGCGCTCGTGGCCGAGGATGGTGGAGGGATAGATGAAGAGGGGGTTAAGGAGATGGAGGTCGCACGTGGGCAAGTCGAGTCGCTGCATGAACGCTGGCTTGGCGACCTCCACCGCCTCCGACGAGCCCGTCGCCTCATCCACACGCACCCATGAGCGCCTCCCGTCCCCACGCCTCTTCAGGCCATGGACGTCGATTGCCACGCCGCCACAACCGCCGCCGCTGCTCCCGCCCATATGCGGCCACCACACCAGCCGCGCTCCTCCTGTGCGCAGCGCCGTCGCGTGCCCCTCAAATCGCCGTCGAAAGGCAGGCCGCCACCGCTCCCTCCCGTATGCGGCCGCCGCACCAGTCGCGCTCCGCCTGTGCGTGCTGCCGTCGCCCGAATCGCCGCCACACACCGCCTTGAATCGCCGCTGCACACGGTGAGGGAGGGAGGGGAGCGGTTGTGGCGTTGAGCGATGTGGGCTGCGCACGGAGGGGAGACTGTGAACGGTGAGGGAGGGAGGGGGAGCGGATGGACGAAAAGCCAGTGCGCATTGTGAGGGAGGGAGGATGGGAGGGGGAGCGGTTGCGGCGTTGAGCGACATGGGCTGCGCGCGTCAGGAGGGAAGGGCAGGGTGCAGTACGAAACTGTGGCTTTATAACAGTAGAGATATGTATATGTTTGAGAATGTATATGTTTGAGTATATCTTTGATGACTGAAATGATCAAATGTATATATATGTTTGAGTATACATTTGATGTTGTGTACGCAGATAATGTGATGTGCATGTGTATGTTTGAGTATTTCTTTAAGTGTAAGCAATGATGGATTCTTTAAAAGTGTATGAGCTTTTGACTTATCGATACTAATGTAATATGATTATGTTATTCTTCCCCTCCACTTGTCCAGCAGCATCCGCTCGTATCGATGCATTCAATAATATTTAGTTTTATTTATTAGGGTTTATATAAATATTATTGTACTTTTTTATCGTTGTCAAATATAACATGAATTAGGGACATGGCAAGCGTCCCAAGTGATTAGTAGGGCACTTCTGCCAGACAGCGTGCTTTCAGCAGTAGGGGGATACCTATGGTATTATTGTATTTTTTCTATCCCGTACTGTAAGTACTATGTTTAGTTGTAGTAATCTATAGCAAGACTGTAGGTACTAACTTATGTTCCTAGCAGTTGCCTCCTAAAAATCAATCATTACGTCCACGGCGGGCGTCACCAGGTTTATACATTGTATATTCCATATTCTATTTATATGGTAATAAAACTAATAAACTGATACGATATTATCTCACTGCTATAGTTTCTAACAAAAAGCTTTGGTGATACCTATAATATTCACGTTGGTGACACCCTTAAGATATCAACAAAAGATGGGTACACTAATATGGTTGACGTTGTGAGCTATAGAGGCAGGTTATGCCTTCACAAAGGTGGCCCGCATTTAGTACCTAAGTCTACCTAGTAGAAGGAGACTATGTGGAACTAACAATAGGACCCCCATTGATCTGTTACGATTACTATTTTCAATAATTATGGTGAATAGAAGACCTCCATAACCATAAAAGTGGAGGACAGCGATAGCGGTACCTATAGCAAACTCATATTACTTACTAGACATGAATATTTTGTTTGTGTACTTAAATTGGTTTTTTAGAATGGTGGGTGAAGGACCTAGCAATGCTCCAAAGAAGGGGAAGTATATAGCTAGGGAGCGCAACATCGACTAAATGGACCAACTGAAGAACATATGTTATTTTAGAAATCATACAGATATGACCCTACCAAGGAAGGCTCTCCTGCAAGATATCTCGATAGGTCTATCCTCTAGGACTCACTTATATGTATGTACAATCAATCCCTCGATCATCAACAAGAAGTCAGTGGTAAGCACTTTACACATGTCATAATTGCAAACATCTATATATTGAAACTTGCCTCATCTAACTAGCTACCAACACATTTTGTTCATAATAGTACTTTTTAAGACAGTATTGTGAGAAGTACATCATACCTCACCTACACCAATAGACCTCGTAGATCTAAGTGACAGCAGCAGGAAGCACGACAGTCCTAGCTGTAGTGCATAAATCAACATATGGAAGGTGTTACCTGATGACTGATTTTGGTCAATTTCTGCGAGCCAACGATTTAGTTATCCATATAGTATGTGTTTTTTATTTTCACATCAACAATAGTGCGCTAGAGGCAACTATTTATGTAATTTAGCTTGTGCTTGAGTTTATAAGAACAATGTCATATTTGAAACTTATGAAAACATTTATATAAATATATTCTGATATTTTAAGTTAATATATGTTATATTAATTTGATTTGAGATTGTCCGCGTAATATGATGTAAGCTATGCAAATGAATTTAGCATATATGTGCATTTGGATATAGAATTAGTACAGCGTGGTTTATATATAAAAAATAGCGTTAAATACACAACAATGCCGGTTCATGCTCCAAACCAGGATTGATAATAGCATATCAGTGTCGGTTCAAATAGAACCGACACTGATACGTAGTTTTAGTACAGGTTCCAGAACCGCCACAGATAGCCATCGACTATCAGTTTCGACTAATCAGTGGTGGTTCAGAACCCGCCATTGATGGCTGTTTTAAACTGACACTATTCATAGACATTGTAGTAGTGTACATTCTCTGTATCTACCTACTCAATAAATTCATGGATCCTTTGGTCTACCTAAAACCATAATTTGCTCTCAATAAATGCAAAGGTTTAGGAGAGCACCGGATTGTTCCTATCAACTATAATTGTTATTAGGAGCTGGTCTCTATATTTCCCTGTAAGAAATAAGCTATCCATACACAAGATGAGATGACAGTATTAAAATGATCGGATGCATGATCCAATGCAAAGAATATTCCGTGCGGAATCTTCACATCTTCTAGGAATTCTGCATCGTTCTCTTCAAATGAGCCTAGATTTTGTCTATGAATAACCTCTTTCTGTTTAGTCCTTCAATCCTTCACGTAGCTGATTTTGTACTGAAATCTTTTCTCAATTGTAACTATTATAGCTTGAGGCTTATAACTGAGGTTCTACACAATCACTGATAACATCACACCGGCAACATAGGTAGAAGACAAGTTTATATGCTTGCTGATGTTGTCGTTAACCACACATATATGCTCTACTACCCTCAGGCACTCTTAGTGAGCGACTGTAGGACCGAAACTAGCGACCAGAGGGGGGGTGAATGGTCGAAAGCAAATTTTCACAGCGTAAAAACAAAACTTCAGATGAACCCGTGTTCGACTCACAAGTGACCCTAAAATGTCATGCACAACAATGGTGCCAAGATTGTCACACCAGATGAGTCGAGACACAAAACTTCCTC
>KE372644.1:222849-233069 GCA_000418225.1 Zizania latifolia | reverse complement strand
TAAGCAACACCTTGCTAATCACATCATATGTGACTCTTGTTCGTTGAGGTGACATCCAATGTCCGACACTCAACTCCATGCCCTAAAGCCCAAAACCATTTTGATAGCTTTGTTAAGTTAACCAATACTATGCATGTGGTGTCCGACACCACCCTAACTGATTGAGATAAATGATGGCACCCTGCTTTGGCAGACCCACCATACAGTGATCACAACCCTAGTAGGTGCAGCTATTAGAAAGAGCATCAATACTTAATTTTCTGAGGGAAACTATTCTATCAGGGTAACGATGCCTACCGCACACGCAACATGAAAGAATAGTATGACAGGAACTTAAGTAAACATCGCAGGCAATCATATTGACTGTGAATGAGTATGGCCCCTTCACATGGTGATCTCCATCTCCATGGTTCCTGTCCGTCGAGTCATACCACTCCAGGCCTCCATGAACATGTATCAGCCTATTACAACTAATAGCGCTATACTAATTACATGAGCTGAAGCATCACATGTCGACGCACAGGTCGTACAACATTTGAATAGCCTTGGGCTGCAATCAACCATGACACGCAGGCCATGTTATTACAAGCTCGTATCATATACTTTGCAAGGCCATACCAGTCACAACATTCTCTGCAAAAACTGACCCGGAACTTCTGGCTCAGCCGAAACTTCCGGTCGAAGGGACCAGAACTTCCGACTTAGGGCCGAAACTTCCGAAATCAACCTTCTGACTCGAATTTATTTTTGGCCCGGAACTTCTGGCTGCACCCGGAACTTCCGAAAATAACCTTCTATATGGAATTTATTTCTGTCCGAAACTTCCGGTCCAACCAGAACTTTTGGACCCGGAACTTCTGAGTCATACCCGGAACTTCCGAAAATAACATTCTGTATCAAAAATTATTTCGGCCCAGAACTTTTGGTCCAACCGGAACTTCCAGAAATCCGACGACAAAAACAACAGATCCAATCTATTTCCATCACATATCACCATATGTGATCGATCCAGATCGAACACTACGAACCTGGCTCTAATACCACTGTTGGGTTATGGAGAGGCTACGCTAGCGTTTAATTTCAAAATTTTACCACATTAGCCTAGGAACCATGCGTGTAATGGGATCATGGATCGTTACCTTGAACCACGAGACGTGCTCGGGCAGCGGAAGTAGAGTTGGAGTAGCGCGGTCTCGAGCAACTCTTCTCCCGGCTTCATTCGTTCGTCGGTGATCCGGCGATGAAGACGACACGATCCGACAATCCGGCAAACTCCACAGGAAGATGATGAGCACCGATGCAACAACGGTGCCTCTATGGTATCCACACATACAGGGATGGGATCACCTCGCGCCGGCATGCTAGAACCGCTTGCGAGATCTAGAAGATCAATCACAACACTTGTGATCGTGGAGAGAGGAGAGGTGACAACTAGGGTTAGGGGGAAGTAACAATGAACAGCAGCCACCACGTGCTAGCCCCACCCCTCTTTATATAGTGCATCAACATGGGTCTTTAATCTGCATTGAAGCCTAACAGATCTAATCTGTTCGCGCGGTTTGGAACTTTCGGCTATAGCCGGAACTTCCGGCCACTGGAACTTCCGGATCCCATCCAGAACTTCCGAAATAGACCTTCTGTATCAAATTAATTCTCAACCCAGAACTTCCGGTCCAACCGGAACTTCCGGTTCGTCCATAACCCGGAACTTTTGGCTCCAGCCAGAACTTCTGGTTCATCCAAAAAATCAAACACTCGGACTGACCCGGAACTTCTAGTCCTACCAGAACTTCCGGATGCTTCAGAACCCGAAACTTCCGGCTACAGCCAGAACTTCCGGTTCCCCCAGAATTTTCTTGGGCACAATTCCATCACTTTTGTGTGACTTGACTTCACTTAAGTCCAAGTATACTGAGAGGGTAGAGGAGAGGGACACCTTAACTTGTGAGCCTGAGGCTGTCCAAAAGGAGTTAGAGGAGGTGAGAGCTAGGTCTTTACTGTTAGGAGCTTGCTCGGAGTGTCCTAAACTTAGAATAGAGCTTGAGCAAACTAGAGCCAACTTAGAGAAATGGTCAGCTCCTTCCAACACTTGTGAAGACTCTCTTTCTCTCAAAATGAAGCTAGCTAAAATGAATGCTAAAATTCGGAAGCTAGAAAAGTCTGCCCAACCAAATGATGAGTGTGAGGTTTGTCTTGCCCAGGAGGAAGTTATGTCTTCTTTGAGAGAAGAAAAAGCTTGTACTGAGAGTGAAAATACCTATCTCCTGTAGGTGTTGAGTTGGGTGAGTGCCAGGGAACCACAACTGGGGATGATTATCCAACAGTTCAAGCGAGAAGATGGGTTCGGGCTAGGGTACAAATATACCAAGGCTGACTTTGAGAGTGCTTTGAGTAAGGCGGTAGAGTGGAGTAAGCTAAGTCCTGAGGAGAGATTTCCCAAGACCCACACCACCAAGACCTTCCAAACTGATCAGCCTAGGGATGGTATAATTCATGAAAAACCCAAAGCCCCACCCAAAAAGGTTGCCTAGATTCCCAAGCCAAAAAAACCTACACACCATTCTTGACACCATACTCGAGTGCTCCATATCTAACAAGTCTACTACCAAGGCCACCAAAACAAAGAATCCAAAGCCTCAACTTTCTTCCAAGAAAAAGACCTATCATTGTGAGTTTTGCAAAAAGGATGGTCATCTTGAGGAGTTTTGCTTTAGGAGAAAGCGGGTTGAGAGGGCTAATCACTTGGGTGATTGGCAGGAAGTTCCTCGGCGCGTTAAGAGGCTAGAGGCCAAGGCGCGTATTGTAGGTGGAGGTGGCGGATATGGCTTTCATGACCGTGCTCCAAAAGGAGGCTGTTCTTTTGGTAGAGCTCCACGTCATTCATGATACGACTTTGGACCCCGTTACCAAAGATTTGTGAAAGGACCATGTTTTAACAAACAATCTTGTTGTGGTTCTAATCATTTTACACACTCTTTTCCTACCTTTGAGCAGATGGCTCGACACTGGTTTGAGAGTCTTGCTAACCCCAGTGTCGGACCATGTGCTCATTCTTATGACCATTGATCGTGCATGATCGAGGTTTGGAGGACATTTGGCTCATGGACTCAGGATGCTCGCGGCACATGATGGGGCATCACAAATGGTTCTCCAGCCTCACCCCAATGGGTGCTAAAGAATATATCACTTTTGGGGACAATGGTCGGGGTAAAGTTCTGGGTGTTGGCTCTGTTTGCCTTTCCAAGAAGTTTTCCTTGAAGAATATTGCTTTGGTTGAGAAACTTGGTTTCAATTTGATATCCGTTTCGCAACTTCTTAAGGGAAGCTTTGAGGTGCGCTTTAAGAAGGACAGTTCTTGCATTATTGATTCTAGAGGCGATTTGGTTTGTCCGATTTTACCATTTGGTAAAGTTTTTCGAATCAATTTCTCTAATTCTTTTGGTCCTTTGCGCTGTTTGATAGCTGGATCCTCTTCTGAACTTTGGAAATGGCATAGGAGATTAGGCCATTTGAGTTTCGATCTGCTTGTCAGGTTGAGTTCTATGGGTCTCATCCAAGGATTGCCTAAACTTAAAATGGAGAAGGATCTAGTATGTCATCCGTGTCGCCACGGGAAGATGGTTGCTGCTTCTCACACTCCTGTCAATCAGGTTATGACTTTGTATCCAGGTGAGTTGCTTCATATGGACATTGTTGGTCCAGCTCGGATACGTTCTGTCGGTGGGAAGTGGTACGTTCTAGTGATCGTGGATGATTTTTCTCGCTTTTCTTGGGTTTTCTTCCTAAAGTTTTTAACCGCAAAATTTGGTAAAGCCCAAGCCCAACACATTTCGGCATAGCCAATGGAAATCAAGGAATCCGGTCAAAGCATGGTCAGTGAAGCCCAACCATAATACGCGCAGTTGATCGGATAAAGATACGAAGAAGCCAGTAAAAGGGGAAGAAAGATTTTTCAGTTGCAGTCGTATCAATAAAAAGGAAAGATAGATTTTTCAGTTGCAGTCATATTCATGTAGGACAGCAAGTCTTCATACTATAAATATGTAACGCTTAGGTTTAGTTTAGGATCATCAAATCAATCAACACAACAAACTTTCAGCGCATCGCCAAACTTGCCACCGGCGAGTTCTTGCCTTCTCACGGGGCTGCATCGCTCCGATCTCAGGCGAGAGGTAAGTTCTGCCAAACATATATTGATTAGTAGGTCTAAGGCTTCATCAATTAGGTCCGACATCTTGGTCTATTTATCAGTCATGCTGTATCAGGTGCGTGGTTTAGATCAAATATATTAATCTGAGGCTTCATCGATTTAGTTCGACATCTTGGTTGATGTGTTTGATTCATGTCACGTATCATTCATCTGGATGAAGCGTTCTCCGATCTGTTTAGTACTGTAGTTTGCTATGACTTAGCAACTATCTTGGTTTGGTCCAATCTTGCGGTCATAGTGAATAATAATGCGAAAACCGATCGGGTATGCTACAGCCAGATTCTATCGGAGTATAAGCCGATAGGTTATCTTTCTGCGTGTTTATCGTTGTATCGGATAGTGGAATCGGGCAGTCCATATCGGCCTAATGTTATTATATTTTTGCATCCCGATATCGGACCCGATACCACTGCAGGCTTATCGGATGGGTCAGGCCGATGATTTTATCCCGATAAATCATACAGTAGATTTATTTTTTATTATACCTTTGATATGTCATGTCATATGATTTCTACCGTGCTATCATTATGTTTCATTTAATAGATAGTCCGATACGCATCAAAACCATCGGCTCGATAGCCGATAGGCGTTACTGCTTACGTTCTTTTGTCTATCTTATCAGTTGCAGGATCAAACTGATTGGCACGTCATGAACCGCAAATTTAGGACCTGCACTAGAGTTAAGCAGATCTCTCAGGCCACGTGTGTGACCAAAAATTCACCAACAGAAGTCCAAGGATGAAGTTTTTCAGCATGTTCATGATCTGGTCCTTAGGTTGAAGAATGAGAACAATGGGCGAATGCGAGCCATTTGTTCCGATAATGTTTCTGAATTCAAGAATTCTCATTTCATAAACTTTTGTAGTGACCATGGTCTTGAACATCAGTTTTCTACACCATACACTCCTCCCCAAAATCGCAAGGACAATGCTTGATGAGCATAGGACTCCTCGTCGGTTCTAGGCTGAAGCAATGAACACCGCTTGCTATGTTGCCAACCGCATTTTTCTTCGAGCTTACCTTGGTAAGACCTCATATGAGTTGCGGTTTGGTAGACAGTCCAAAGTGAGTCATTTCCGTGCTTTTGGTTGCAAGTGTTTTGTGCTCAAGAAAGGGGGGCATTTAGACAAATTTGAATCTCGCTGCTGGGATGGTGTCTTTCTTGGATACGCCTCGAACTCTCGCGGATTTTGAGTATGGAATCTTGACACCAAACAACTAGTAGAGACTTGTGAAGTTTCTTTTGATGAAACTATGCCGTGCACAACCCCTTCTTTCAAGCTTTCACGTGATGATGAGTTGGAAGAGTCGATCTTTGAAGACGATGATGATCCTGAAGGTGATGGAACTATGGCACGCGCCAAAGATCCCATAGCCTCTGAATCTTCGACTGATGATGAGGATGGTCCCGTTATTACTACTTCCACTTCAATCGAGCCTCCTCTATCATTTTTAGAAGATCCAGCTGAAGTGACTTCTGGACAGCAAGGGTCTCGGGCAGTCCAACGGGAGCATCCCCCTCGTCTCATTATCGGTAACATTAACTCAAGAGCTTTGAGGTCTCATTTGTATTCAATCGTTGTCTTTGCTCAATCTGCTTTTATTGTCACATTTAAGCCCCGAGATGTTGGACACGCTTTACCAAATGATCATTGGATCAATGCCATGCATGAAGAGCTTGAAAATTTCAATCAAATTCGGGTTTGGACACTAGTTGAGCTGCCACCAGGATGCAACCCTATCGGCACCAAGTGGGTGTTTAAAAACAAGCAAGATGAAGATGGGGTTATGGTGCCCAACAAAGCTCGATTAGTGGCCCAAGGGTTTTGCCAAAAAGAGGATATTGATTTTTAAGAGACTTTTGCTCCTGTTGCCCATCTTGAGTCTATTATCATTCTCTTGGCATTTGCTACTTCCAAAGGTTTTAAACTATTTCAAATGGATGTCAAGAGTGCTTTCTTGAATGGGTACATTGAGGAGGTGGTCTATGTCAAACAACCCCCCGATTTTGAAAACCCAAAATTTCCCAAACATGTTTTTAAATTGCAAAAGCCTTTGTATGGTTTAAAGCAAGCCCCTAGGACTTGGTATGATCGCTTAAAGCAATTTTTGTTGGGGAAAGGATTTGAAACGGGCTCGGTCGATAAAACTCTTTTTCTATTGAGACATGGCAATGGTTTTTTGATCGCATAGATATACGTGGATGATATCATTTTCGGTGGTTCTTCTCATGCACTTGTTTCAAAGTTTTCTGAGTAGATGAGTACTGAGTTTGAGATGAGCCTCATGGGGGAGCTCAAGTACTTCCTCGGGCTCTAGATCAAGCAAATAAAGGACGGAACCTTTGTCCACCAAAGTAAGTACACGAGAGATATGCTCAAGAAGTCTAACTTTGGTGGTGAGCTCAAGCCTCAAAAGACCCCGATGGGTACACTGGAGGCTTGGACAAGGATGAGGAAGGTGTCAAGGTCAATGAGAAGGAATATCAAGGGATGATCGGATCCTTGCTATACCTGACAGCGACACATCCAGACATTCAATTTGCAGTAGGGTTGTGCGCGCGCTTTCAGTCTTTGCCATGCACTTCTCATCGGCAAGCCGTTAAGCGTATCTTCAGGTATCTCACATATGCACCCGATCTTGGCCTTTTCTATTCGGCTGCCTCTTCTCTTGAGATTTGTGGCTACTCGGATGCCGATTTTGGTGGATGCCGATTGGATCGTAAGTTGACTTCCGGTATCTGCCAGTTCCTCGGTTCTTCTTTGGTTTCTTGGTCCTCTCGGAAGCAATCTGGAGTTGCTCTTTCTACTACCGAAGCTGAATATGTTGCCACTGCTAGTTGTTGCTCACAACTTGTTTGGATGATTTCTACTTTGAAAGATTTTGGGTTGACATTTTCTGATAGAGTACCTTTGTTTTGTGACAGCACGAGTGCTATCAGTGTAGGAAAAAACCCATATCTTGATTCCAAAACCAAACATATAGATGTGAGATTTTATTTCTTGAGAGACCAATATGAGAAAAGAGTTATTGATTTGGTTCATGTTGAGTCTCAAAACCAGCTAGCAGACATTCTCACCAAGCCCCTAGATCAAACAACTTTTGAGCGTCTTTGTGGTGAATTAAGTGTTGTGTATCCTTTTTGAATGGGATATTTTGAGAAGTGCATCAGTCGCCGAGTGGTGATTGAGGTCGCCGATAGGTGGTCGGGGTCACCGATAGGTGGTCGAGGTCACCGATTGGAAGTCGGCCGATTAGTCCGACTGCTCGGGAGTTCCGATCGACAGTCCCTTGTCAACTCATGCACGTCTACATTTGCACTAAGCTTCTTGTGTATGATTAAATTCTTTTCATGAATACTTGTCTGTATATGCATTAGATATGTGTTCCAGATTTTAATAGAAGCTCAATTGATTACACCTAATATTTGCCATTAGCATGGTTTTTACATTTTGGAAAAATTTCAAATCATTCACCGCTTTGTCTGGTTACTAGCATGAGTAGGCTGATTGCTTTTGCTATCTTGTACATGCCTGGTAGCTAGATCCTTCGCTAAAGATGCAAATATGCAACTTGATCATCTCATGCTTTTCATGGAAAGTTTACTTCTAGAATTGGTAACATAATTCTGAAACACATCCATGTTTTTATGCAAAATGAAAAGATCCAGGCGGGTTTGCTTTGTCGCATTGCTTTTGTTCTGGACTGCTTATCATGGCACTATGGTAAGAACCGGGACATTGTAGTGTATGGCAAGACCAATGTCTTGAGCTCCTAATGGCTTTTCTTTTGGCCTAGGCTTGGCTTGGTCGGTAAGAAGTGGCTTGACAAGCAAATAACCCCTGGCACAAAGTCAAAATCAAAAATCAAATTGAAACAGGCTCGAAAAGATTGAATAATAGGTTTGCTGAAGCTCTTTGTTTTGGATATGCACACCTGTGTAGATACTTGCTAGCCTTTGCTTTTCATTTCTTATCCTGCTATGTTAGCTAGTCCGAGTGGTGAAGCTTTTATTGCAAAATCTCTAAAATTGCCTGCTCATGATATCTCTTTGGATGTACTCACCTGAGCTTGCTATACAATGTCACGAAACAACTCTTTTGTTTATATAGAATAGATCATTCAATTGCTATTTATCATACTTAAAGAAGCTTGTACCTTGCACAACACTTGCATTCACGGTGTTTATTTAGGGGAAGCTGCGTTTAAGGGGGAGAAAGATTTTGGCCTTGCACCATTCTATAGCCGATCACCGATTTCTTTCGGCTGACCACCTTTGGCCGATACAGACATTCTGTGGCCGATAACCGATACCAATCGGGCGTAGACTTGTTTTTTGTCCGATCGGACTATCGGTCTATCGGATTCTCTTGATGAGTTCACTTGTCAACAAGGGGGAGAAATTACATGTGACTGCAAAGTTTTGACTTGAGAATTTGAGAATTTGCAAGGATGTCAACTAGAGGGAGGTTTGAGAAATCAAGGGGATTTGGGAATTTGTGCTGTTCTCTTTTGTGACAAAGGGGGAGAATTATTGCTTCTCTGTTTGCCTTATCACCTTCAGGGGGAGTTTGTGCTGCTGTGTTGTTGATCGTCAGTCCTGATTTTCAATGGGATCGGACAAGGGAATTCTGCATGGGGTTCGGCTCCTTTACTTTTATGATCGATTTTTGAGCCGTATTCCTTTTCACATTCATGACCACATTGAGCTTCGTCTCTTTCCGTGTGGAATCATGATTTTTCTGGCCTTTTGGCTTTTCTCTTCTTCTTCTCCATTTCTGTTCTTTGTTTTTTGTTTCCACAATTTGGTTTCAGGAAAAATTGAAGGAAGGTGGTGTTGACAATGCACTCATCAAGGGGGGAGATTGGGGAGCCATAGTGAAGAATGTGGGGCTCATGGCTATGATATGAGATGATGAGTGATTGCAACAGCCGATGAGCGAAGAACTCCGATGGGAGGTGTTTTGGACAAAGCCCTCCGAAGGGAGGCTAAACGAGGCCCTCCGAAGGGAGGCACTTCAAAAGGGACTCTAAAGGGAGGCACTTCGAAGGAATGACTTGTCATGGCACTGGTCATGTGTGACTCAGGTACACGGACGGGCGGTCGCCGAGCAGAAGGAGCTGCGGGGTCGTGGTGGTCCAATCCGGGTACATGGCGCAGGGGCGATAAGTGCTTTGACGGTTTCGGCGTAAAACCGTCAACCACACAAAGGCATCGATGAAACCTGGCTTACACACTGGAAGTGAAGCCACGTGCAAAGCCAGTTACAAATTCCTATGTGATGCGAAGCCCAGATGGAGTCTACATGAAGCAAAGCCCCGATGAAATCTGCGCAGTACGGAAGTGTAGTGAAGTCTATGCTATGCGGAGCATCAAATAAAGTTAAAGTAGAAATTCTACTTCAGTCCTTAGGTACTAAGTCTGGAACCTGTAAACCCTAAGGGTAGTTCTGTCTTTTCTCGTGTCTAGCTGGCCTATAAAAAGAGTGGATGGGCTAGCTGTCTCGGCGCGGCTATATGAGCATGTGTATGGACTGATCCCTAGGGATTCTTTAGAACTTTCTTGTGCAGCCGCCGCCACTTTCGAAGAGGATTTTTTGTGTACTGTTCATCCTGTTCTAGCAATGAAATCATGCTTTTCTTCTGCTGATTCTTGTGCTTAATCTATACCCTATCCCTCTTCGCCTTTACTGCTTTGTTCTTGAGCTGTAACGAATTTATTTCTTCTGTTCATCTTTTGCGATGGATGAAATTGAATCAGTTTAATTTTCGAACTTGATGTGCAGTGGTTGTTCCATTCTCGCCTTGTGCGTAGCTAGAGGAATCCACGAGCAAGATTAATCGATGCTTTCTGTTTTGAGCGAAGAACATTTCCTTGTTTTGAACTCCAACTTCAATCTGTTCCGAATTCGCTACATTGTGGAATATCCTTCTCTGCCAGGAGCAGAACCCCCCTTGATATTCACAAGCATTCAGATCAGAGTCTTTTATCTTGTAGCAGTGCGAAGTC